>JAJHUR010080196.1:0-11128 GCA_027495735.1 Lutjanus campechanus | reverse complement strand
TCTCACTCATTTCACCCGTCCCATCCTGTTCCTGTCAACCCACAGTCCTCACATGACATTACACACGTTTTTATGTATAATGAACCAACCTATTGTTAGTGTGATTCATGCTCCTGTTGATTTTTTTTTCTCTGCCTCGTCCCAGTCCTGTGATGAATAGGGAAATTGACTCCCATCCCGTGAGAATCCCATGGGATGTCCTGTATCTTGTGGGATTCCCCAGAAAATGTCAGCCTCTCCTGTCTACGCGTCTGTTTGACTTGTAACTTATTCCAGCCTCAGTACCAGTTTAATACTACACTGGGATATGTCAGACCCATCACCAAACTCTTTCTGATCTTCTCCAATAACAAACAGGAAGCACACAAGTATTGAAATTGTTCACATGCACAGATTAAAATCAGGTATGTGCGTATGAACGATTCATGCATGAGGCCCAATGTTTCTAATCACACTGGATCTGTCAGTTAAAGGTTTCAGTGGTCGTGTGTATCAAACATACACATGCATCGAATTGAACTGCCTCCTGGATGTCCGTGTTAATCTGTCTTTGTTTCCTCTCTATCTTTTTAGGTGACGCGGCTATGTGACCTTTCTGTAGAGGGAGATTCGGTAACATCAGTGGGCTGGTCAGAGAGGGTGGGTTTCTCTGTCAACTACTATCATTTATTCAAATCATTTTTACTGATCAAGCACAGAATAAATTGACAGTTTGACTTGACAAAGCTCCATCATGGAAAAAGCCTGATATTTGACGTTAGCAATGGTACAAATGGAGTTTTGGTGTGCAGGCTCTGGTGCAACCTTTAAAAAGTCTGTTTGTTCCCGTTTGAAGCCATTTCAGACTCTTCATACATCAGCGTGGTATTCAAAGTGCGCTGTCTATTTTTAGGGTAACCTGGTGGCGGTGGGGACTCATAAAGGCTATGTTCAGATCTGGGATGCAGCTGCAGGGAAGAAGCTCTCTGTACTAGAAGGACACACAGCCAGAGTGGGTGAGTGGCGAGGCTGGATGGAGATGGTCCCCGGAGTAAATTATCACAACCTTCGCTCATTTTCACACAGTTGTTTAGCAACATCGTTCATTCGCGGTCAGTGAATCACCGTCTCTTCATCCTGTGCCGCCAGGTGCGTTGGCATGGAATGCAGACCAGCTGTCGTCTGGGAGCCGCGATCGGGTGATCCTGCAGCGCGACATCAGAGCCCCGCCTCTCCAGTCAGAGCGCCGTCTCCAAGGACACAGACAGGAAGTGTGCGGGCTCAAGTGGAGCACAGACCACCAGCTGCTGGCCTCAGGGGGGAACGATAACAAGGTGTGTAGACGGAGAATCTCGCTTGTGTGTCTGTGAGCTGCACGTCAGCATCAGGAGCACAAACTCATCTCTTCTCGTTTCAACCTGCTCCTGCAGCTGCTTGTGTGGAACCACTCGAGCGTCCTCCCGGTGCAGCAGTACACGGAGCACTTGGCTGCAGTGAAGGCCATCGCCTGGTCTCCACACCAGCACGGCCTGCTGGCCTCCGGAGGCGGCACCGCGGACCGCTGCATCCGCTTCTGGAACACTCTGACGGGCCAGCCCCTACAGTGCACAGACACCGGCTCTCAGGTCTGCAACCTGGCCTGGTCCAAGCACACCAACGAACTGGTGAGTCACCTGAAGGTGTGGGAGGATAGATTACTGGTTTCTGTTTTTAAATGCAGGCAAAGGTGGAATACAGTTATGTGCAGGAGCTGTTTTCTTTTTTTAGCTGTGTGCATGGCTGAATGTCGCTATTTGCATGTTGTAGTAACTGAACAGACAAAAACCGAAACGGCTCTTGGATGTGTTTGTGAGTCGCTGGCAAGCCGACAAGGTGCAAACAAAGCCTTGAAAGTTTAGAAAATGCTTATTTTTAACTGTCATGTTTTCAAGATTAAGAATAGGCTTGAATTTGAATATAATCTTTGATAAATGCTTGAATTTCAACATCATCTCTGCAATCACTCCTGTAAACCAAAAATCTTTTAATATTTGAAATGAAACAACCTTGTCATCATGTCGGATCGTCTCCTGTTGTCGCTCACCAGACGCTTCCCTGTTGTGGCATTTTTCCATGTTTTTTCTGTTACGCCTGGTGTGACAATTTAGATGATAGAGGCTTTGAGAGTCTGGAAATTTTTGGTTTCAATACCCCGAGAGTGCTTGAAAAGTACATATTTGTAAATCTTAAAAAGCTGTATGAACTCTGCAATTAAACAACACAAATTTATTTTATTGACATAAATGTATTATTCAATACAACCAAAAACTGTCCAGTATGTATTATATAACTCCATAACTCCAAATATTTAACACAAATATCTGTATTGACATATACATATATACACACACATCATAATTGGTTTTAAATTTTAAAAAACATAAATAAAAACAAAGTGTTGGGGTGTATTTTTAGTGTTGTTGAGAGGTGGATTATTTCACTTTTGAGCCAAGCTAGGCGAAACATTCCTTTGCGTTGGAAGCAGAGTGATTAAATTATGTCTTCTAAGTCTGAGATAAATTTGAAAGAAAATGTTGTGTTTTTGTGTTGCAGGTCAGCACACACGGTTACTCCCAGAACCAGATCCTGGTGTGGAAGTATCCCTCTCTCACTCAAGTAGCCAAACTTACCGGACATTCCTATAGAGTACTCTACCTGGTCAGTATATACACTGTGTATTTATATTTGTGTGTCTGCAGATTGTTGTCCCAGTATCTTCAGTTTTAAGCCTTACAAAGTATTAGTAGTCCTGATTTCTGTTCATTAAAGTCGTAAATGTTTATTTATTGAATGCTTTCACAGTTGGATTCGCTAATAATTACACTGCACTGGTACTGTATTTGGACAGATGTTCTTTTACTCAAGTTATTGACAAATATATATGGCGATAAAAAAAGTCTTACATTTAACTTGCTGATAACATGTAGCCTCCCTTTTATAGTATTAGAAGTATTTTGATTCCTCATCTTTATTTATATGCGCAGGTTAAAGCTCTGACCATAACATTTCTGGATGTTTTTAGTGAAGCGTTGCCCCGTAGAGCAAATTACTCAACATCCGCCATCAGCTCCTGCTCTCTAAACAACTGACAGCAAAGCCACCCACACTGAAGGGAACTAAAACAACAAAACTCTTGCACACCCCTGATTACTCTGATTACATACTGTTAAAATACTCTATATCCAGTGTATAATGATGAGTTTGTGTGCAGGCCATGTCCCCTGACGGAGAGGCCATCGTGACGGGAGCTGGAGATGAAACACTTCGGTTCTGGAACGTCTTTAGCAAGATGAGATCCACTAAGGTATAAAATCTTCCCACAACTCGCTTGTAGTAACGTCTTAAAGGGATATTATTTGAAGTGGATTTGAATGAAGTACTGAAAAATCTGTGATTGTCTTTGTTTTCCGTCCTCTTTCAGGAATCTGTATCAGTGCTGAACCTCTTCACCAGGATCCGGTAGTGAGCACACCTCTGTACTACGAGGGAATGAATCCAGGAAGGGAAACTCGTCTTTGCACGCACCGAGCTGCAAACGGGCCCCCTCCTTCTTTGAGTATTCGCCTCAGTAGTCCACAGAGGGCCGCCTCGATTGCCCTTAGTCATTTTAGCCGAGTTGTAGCGGGAGGTGGGAGGGAGCTGGAGAGCCTGAGTGTCGAGGGCAGAGGTGACGCATGCAGACAGTATTCCACTTCCTCCTGAATGACGGAGCCGCCGCCTCCTCCGATAGATCAGCGATCTCTGACGAGGAGAATTCTGGGGGGGGCATTTCTCTCCCCGTGTGATTACGTTTTGTTTACAGACTGATTTGTGCTTACCTGCCAAATATTGAGTTTGTCCTTTTGATTGTCTATTTATTTTATTTCTTCTTTTTTTTTTGGTTTGTTTTTTTTTTTACATATTTTTAACAATTATCCTTACTAGTGTGTTTGTTTCGAAGGCTGGTAGATTTCCTTTAATGTGTGTAACTGCAGGTTTTGGTCTTATCTGTGGAGTTTTGTTTGGGGCTGCAGAAGAGAGACAAGCTGGTCTTTTTGTATTTTACTGAGAGGAAATAATGTTTCTTGTACACTGATAACACATAATCCTGTGCCTGTGCTGTTATTAATCAACAAGGATTGGATCCTGATCTCTCTTTTTTTGTTTTAATCTGACAGTAAGTTCATTTTAGTGTAATGATAGACGACTAATTATATTCACAAATATTGGCTCATTGTTTCATAATCTTTAAAAAAAAATAACAATCTTATGATGGCATACAGCACATAAATAACTAATAAAACTTTGTACATTACAACAATGGCTTACAAAAGTAATTCACATGAAAACTAGAAGATTTTAATGTGATTTGTATCGAAGCTTTTCATTCATCTTGTTTCTCCGCTTTCCTAAATGGAAAATCAGGCAAGTTAAAGGACGATAAAATAAAAGAAAACACTTTGGTTTATCAGTGTAGCAGCTACAGCACGGAGTTAAAAAAAAACAACAAACATTTGGGATTAAATCAGAGTGAAATGTTGCTCTGTGCTTTGTGCTGCGTCTGCTAACATATTCAAGCTCGGGGCACTTGTCTTTTGCTACTTCAGACCATTTCTGTTTTTGTGCTGTTGTACTTTTGTTTCCTTTTAAAAAAAAAAAAAACTAATTTCATATCATCTACAACATTTTCTCCCAATTTTGATTTTCTTTTTTCTCCCTCCGTTTGAATGTTTGAGCCAACTGGCGTGCCACATTTAAATGAATGCTATTTATTTGTGTTCTTGTACAGAAACGGCATGTTTGTTTACTAATGTTCTCCGGGGGAAGCTGATGGGCAGTTTCACTGCTAAACTCTATGGAAATTTTCTTTTAATGCCACTTCAAAAATCAAGACGATGCTGCCAACTTGAATCACAGAAAGAATGTTAAAAAAGAAAAAATATTTCTGTACTGAGAGATGATCAACAATTAAATGATCACATCTTGTACCATATGTCGTCGCTGTTTTATTGTCCAATAACTTGAGAATAGACGCCATAAAATCAGCGTGCTGCTGTGAAGTAAAAGGGGCATAACAATAGGGTTATTCTATAAGTGACTGCAGTACAAGTATTTGCTGTGGAAACAAAGCCTGATATCTTATTTTTCTGAGCTGCAGAACTTTAAAGCTTTTAATACTTTTATTTTGGGCTGTTAATTTTAGGTTTCTTCAGACCAAACTCCACAGGTGAAATCAGTCATTTTACCTCACAGAACAACAGAAGTTGCTGGTCTACCGCTGTTTGTTTGTGTTATTGTGTGACTTCGGTGCCACAATAACACAAACAAATTAACAGATTTAGGCAGAACTCACTATTCTGCAAGTTTTTTAATTACTGATTTTGCCAGTGGAGTTTGGTTGGTTTGGAGAGAGCGATGTTTAGCTTATATAGCTGTGGTTTCTCATCAGAAAAGACTGTCTGACAGCAAAGTAAAGCAGTGAAAATATTCTTAACATAGCATATACTTAAACTGATATCGAATTTTTTAGGCAGACACGTTTTTAGGAGACTAATGGCTTTGCTTCCTTGCTGGTACACCTCTCTGCTTCTCCAAACTGGGGGAATGCCAACCGGTAATACAAGTGACAATCCATACATAACACACAACTCTGCATCAAATAATATGAACTATCCCTTTAAGTGTCTTGTCAGGCCACCATCAGCCCCCAGAACAGCTTCAGTGTTTGTTTGCATTGTATTTTACAAGTCTCTGAATGGAATAATATCTGTTTATTTGGTGTTTTACAGTATTTTATTCTTTTTTTCCCTTTAATTTGACACCTTTCTGGACACTCTGAGGTACATGTGGCTTCCTGTGTTGTCCAGACTCACAGTGAACAGCAGAGGGCGCTGTGAGCAGCTCTAAATTCAGTGCTACACTGCTGCTGCCACCACCACACCCATACAACCAGCCTTAACCATGTTACCTTGAAGGTGAGAATCAGATCTAAAAACACTCACCATAGAGGAACATCCTGCCAATAATGTTGAGCTGTCTTCATGACAATCTGTGAGGACGGTTCAACGCTGTTTCTGGTTTCATCTTGTCTTCAGTTCACGCAAGAACGAGAGCTTTGAACGGCCAGAAAACACCCCGTGGCCTCACCTTGTTCCCTGGAAGTCTGCAAATTTTCATCATATTACCAGTCCAGCCCACACACGCATAGTTTTGACCCAGAGCATGAAAAATAATGAATGTTCACCGCCTCCCAAAGCTCCCACACCTCTGCTTGTGCCCTGTGGCCTATCCAAACTCACTCATACACATTTAAACAGCAAATGGATTTTTATCAGTGTAAACAACAGCTGGAGGGTCTGAATACATGAAGGAAAAAAGGATCTTACATGATTCTCTGCTCCTGTGCTTTATAATTTACAGATAGAAATCAGAAAATGGCTAATATTCAACATGTTTATATTTGAATGGTGAGATGGACAAAATAATGAAAGGAAAAACATTTGTAATCAACATTTTTCTGTCGCGCTGATATGAAAGAGCAGGGTAAACACAACCAAATATACTAAGGGAAAATACAAAATGCTGGTAGGAATGTGTATTTCATTAAAACACAAGTAATATGTAATTTGAAAATACACAAATACAAATAGGCAGCTTCAATATTTGTCTAACTCAATTTCCCACATCTTAGATTTGAAGCAGCCAATCAGGATGTCTTGGAGGTGGGAGGCTGTGAATTCAGAGGTGCATGCTGGGTGGTTTCAGCCCGTCCCCACCAGACAAACGGCCGCGTATATAGGTCGTCCATGAAAGCAGCTTATTTATGTTTATTATTAGGCAACGACTATAGTAATTATGACCGGAGCAGTAAGAAGAGTGAGAAAGTCTGATTAGGGAGGGATGTATCTAACACAGGACAACAGGTTTTTATTTTCCAAAATCAATGTTGACTTATTCAAAGTTTAAGTTACTTAAAGCTACTTCAAGGAACTTTCAAATTTTGTTGATTTTGGGGGCCCCTGTGGACAGAAAGGATAGTGTTTCTACTTTAATAACCACAAAATATGACACCAAAAATAATATTATCTAATGAAAAAATGTCTTGCTTCATTTTAACTGGCAAATGTGCAACTCACTGTGACTTCACCTGGGAAAATGTAAACACAGACTCGTTTAAAATTCTTCACACAGTCAACAGTCTCATTTGTTTATGTAGGTCACAGAGGCATCAGTATTAAATGGAGACTGTTTCATAACCAGTTCAAAACTCTACATAGTTGTTATGCTCCATAATGTTAATTATATTCTTATGTGAACCCAAACCATGATCTGTTCCTAAACCTAACCGCATAGTTTTGGTGCCTAAACCTGATCAAACTACGACTGTTTCACAACGTTAACTATGTTTGGCGTGATGTGACTTATATCACGTCCTTAAGGTGTCGTTGGTTCTCTCCAACACTTATTTACAGCTGAAACATTGGAATAAAATATGTGTATATATATTGAGACTATTTTAATTGAGAATAAAATTACATCTGCAGTAATGGATTTGAAATATTTCAGATATACAAGTAAAAGCTCTTAAAGTGATTTGTTACAAATGACATATTATTTTTTTCTTCCCAGCAAAACACTAATTACAAAATACTCAAAAGCAGTTTAAAGGGATAGTTGAAAATTTAAAAAAATGAATCCACCAGCCTTCAAATTATTTACTCACTCTCATGCTGACTGAGGGTCGAGTTTATTTTGTCAGTCTGCAAAACCCTGCTGGAGTTTCACAGGAGAACAGCACTGCAAAATCTCAGAAACAATGGAGGTGAATGGTGACCACTTTTCAAATGTACAAAACAGCTGGGGGAAAGCATAAAATGCATATATAATGCTCGTCTGGCGTGATCCAACTCTCCTAAAGTCCCAACATGCTATTTGCACACCATCACACCTCACACACCCAGTTCAGACAGTGTGAACGTGAACGTGGCTCAGCTTGGCATATTGGAGCTTCAGGAGACTTGGACTACAACAGACGAGCAGTATGGAGGCATTTTATTTATTTTTTTCTGTTGTTTTTTACGTTGGGAAACTGGTCACCGTTTTTGAGATTCTGCAATGCCGTTTTCCTGTGAAACCCGACCTGTAATCGGCATGAGGGTGAGTAGATAATGACTGAATTTTCATTTTGGGGTGAACTATCCCTTTAATATGAACTATAAGGACATTTAATTGAAGCACCGTGCATCTGTTTGACCTGAATGGAACAGGACATTAAAGGCTGTGACAAGCAAAAATAAATGTGCGTTCTGAGTTTGTCACACTGCAGAAACATGTTATCAACCATCCAGCCACATTTGAATATTTAAAAAATTGTTAAGTGTATAACATTAGATCTCAAAATCATGAAAAATTGAGCAGGTGTGTGTGTCCGCTCCGAAGTCTCAGTGTCAAACACCAGTACGACCTGAAACATGGACGCTCCTGGCAGCTTTATTGGACATGTCCAGACATGTTTGAGCCACCAGAGCCGGAGGACGGTGACAGGATGGTATGTTTTTTTCTTCTGTGTCGGGTTGTTGGAACTGAAGTGAGCTGAAGTGAACCGCTGGGCTGATTTGGACTGAGAGAGTCGGTGAGGGTACGTCCGGGACTAACTGTTAAAGAGGGTGAAGCGAGGGGGAGGTGGCGTTGTTTGTGTGTTGGTTTGTGGGGGTGGACCACGGCTCCGGCAATTCACCTCAGCCTCATTTTAGGTCTGAACGCAGAAAACGTGAACAGCAGTTTCACGGTGTGACTCCAGAATTCAAAACAACATAATTTTCAAGCTTTTCACATGTTTTCAGCAACTATTTTGTAACAAGTATAATTAATTAAGAAGAAAAACTCCCTCCTTTCTTCAACACAAAGTTTAATTAATATAATTAATTAGTATCATTGGTAACCCCTGTGTGTTTACAATATTTCCTGTTTAAACAGCAGCTGTGAAAAGGTTCTATTTAGTAACTTTAGTGTTTTTCTGTGTGATGAAGATCAGGTAGTTCAGGCTACAGCCTCCACCAACACCAGAGAGCCCGAGCCTTTCTCCCTCATTCAGACTCCATTATAATGTCATCTAAATAACATGCATATAGTCCATTATAGTGATCAGATAAATCATGTGAATGGAAGACATTCAACGCAGTCCTCCAGCTCGTCTGCGGCTCAGGGTGTGCAGATGTTAACATTAAGCCCTGAAAGCAGAGGGGAGAACGGAGGGGGACCGCTAATATGCGTAATCCTGCCTCCTGATGTTTCTATCAAGAGCGTCTGATGTTCATTATACAACTAAAGCCTCACAACACAGCGAGCAGGATCTTCCCCCAGGTTCCTCCCTAAGCCTGACTCTTGAGCTGCATTGACGACCGGCCTGCGGGGATATCAAAGGAACACGGCTTTTGTGACGACTAATAGCTGCAGCCACACAGGCTTCCTCCTGGTCATTTTTTGTCAGAGGGAACAACAGAGCTCAGAGAGGGTCACCGATGTGCCTGATTTACAAAAAAGATTTACACCACACTCTTAGAAATGAGGGTTCCAAAAGGGTTCTTCCCTGAAGGGCAGAGGTTCTACGCAGAACTATTTGGGCTTCTGAAGAACCCTCTTCTGAAGAAAGGGTTTGTCAGAGGGTCTTTGTAAGACTAAAGGTTGAATTAAGAACTTTTTTTTTTTTTTGAAGAAAGAGTTCTTTAAGGATTGTTAACATCTCAAGGGTTCTGTCTAACATAATATAAAAAGGATCCCAGTAGAACCCCCTGAGTGTGTTCTATATAAAAGCCTTGGAATATGAAAGGGTTCCTGGTAACCACCTGGGTGGGTTCTAGATAAAATCCATTAAATATGAAAAGGTTCTCGGTAGAGCCTCTGGGGTATATTATGGATAAAACCCTTGGAATATAAAAAAGGTTCTTGGTAGAACCTGCTGAGTGTGTTCTAGATAAAACCCTTGGAATATAAAAAGGTTCTTGATAACCCTGCAAGGTGGGTTCTAGATAAATTTCATGAAATATGAAAAGGCTTGTGGTAGAACCCCCTGGGTGTTTTCGAGATAAAAACCTTTGAATATAAAAATATTCTTGATAGAACCCCTCTTGAATATGTTCTTGGCAGAACCTCCTGGGTGGCATCTAGACAAAACCCTATAATATAAAAAGATTATCAAACCCTTGGTTGGTTCCAGAAGATTCTTGGTAGAACCCCCTGAGTGTGTTCTCAATAAAACTCTAGGAATATAAAAATGTTCCCTACAGAACCTTCCAAGTGTGCTGTAGATAAAACCCTTGGAATATGTTCTTGGTAGAACCCCCTGGCTGGTATCTAGGCAAAACTCTCTGAATATATAATATATCAACAGGTGGGTGGTGGGTTCTAGATAAAATCCTTGGAACATTAGAAGGTTCTTGGTAGAACCCCCTGAGTGTGTTCTAAATAAAACCCTAGGAATATAAAAGGTTCCCAATAGAACCCTATCTTCTGGACAAAACCCTTAAAATTTCAAAAGATTCTTCATAGAATCCTCTTGGTGGGTTCTACGTAAAACCCTTGGAACATAAAAAGGTTCTTGATAGAACCCCACGGTTGGGTTCTGGTTTGCACCCTTCGAAGGCGGAACTGTTCTGGATATTGTGGAATCACTATACCATAGAATTGTTCCCTGCGGAACCTCTCAAAAGTGGTTCTGGGTGAAACATCTCACAGATGGTTCTAGTTATAACCTTGTTAGGTTCTGTGTGGAACTCTGAAGGTTTCCCAAGTGGAACCTTTGTAAAAGGTTCTACCAGGAACTAAAAAAGTGTCCTCCTATGGGGACAAGCCGAAGAACCCTTTGTGGTTCTAGTTAGCACCGTTATTTCTCAGAGTGTGTCGTCACCCACCCAGCAGCACCTTTGCATTCATAAAGTGGGGGGATGGTGAATCAGTGAGCGTAGCTGCTTGTAAACTGTGACGAGCTGTCAAACTGCAGGTGTCACTGAGGAGGATAAGATTTAAATAACTCGCTCAAAGAAAATAAATAAATAAATAAATGAGCGACATAAAGATTCAGTCGAGGCTGATTGTCTGGAGGCTTTTGAAGATTTTGGTAAAATGTCACACG
>JAJHUR010080195.1:0-17235 GCA_027495735.1 Lutjanus campechanus | reverse complement strand
TGTGGATTGTGGATAGTGTAGTACTTCACCATGACATTGCGAATATGTGTAAGATTGATATCGTACAGACTTGTGGCATCTACAGGGGAGTATACCATCGTTTCACAAACTCATAACTCCTAACCCTGCAGCTAAAATTTTCCCCACTTCTTGGGTACGTTATAACACAAGCTGGAGATAGATCGATGTAACAATGAGAGGTAATTTTCTGAATTAAGATCCACACCATCCTATTTATGACAGAATGAACTTTAATGAAGAATAAAGAAAAAAACAGTTTTGAGTTTTGGTCTGTATTCCTGAATGTGTCACATAAGGGTTCAATTTCTGTTACAGTTGTAGCAAATGTAGATTGTTGCCCTCTGGGCTGCAGGCTGGGCCCAGACATGACAATGTCCACTCTCGACCAACACTTCTTTTTGCCTTGAGTTTATGAAGTGTTCCATGCACACAATGCAGAAATTCTCACCATGTTAATGAACTGTTACAGCTATCCCCACCCCAAACAGCCATTTCATATTAAACATTCCAAAACATTAAATTAAAGTAGACAAACTGCAACTTTATATTGTGTAAATCATTGTACGTTATGTTTTTTGGTTGCAAAATTCACAATGTTGCTCACAGGAGCATGCCACCTTTCCTATGAGCTCAAAAAGTAAAGGGGATTATACCACACTGATATCACTACAGCACTCTAATTGGTAAAAATGACAGTGTTACAGCTAACCGGGTGTTGAAACACTCCCCAGTCTCCCCTACTGCAATAAAAATAATACTGTAATACACATCAAATGGTGCAGTGCTTTTTTTTAATATCTAACCCTAGTTAAGGAAAGCATTTATGTAAAAAAAAAGACCTCCGCGTGGCTTTTACATTAATGTTTCAGCCAACTCAGTGACACCAGCCGCTGTCAGTTCACATTAGCATGAGAGGAAAATGGTTAAAAACTGTTCCATACAGAACATTTGTGCTTTAAAACAGCGGACAACAACCTCATTTTTCTCTCGAGAAAGGCATTTGTGGTGCAGCTATACAGAAGTCTGTATGCCTGTAATGCTTTTATACAGAATAAGAGTGGAGCTGATGGATTGATCCAAATCCAAACTATGTTGTACTACAGTGCTGTGCCTGTTGTGTTGTGGTAACCTGGAAATGTGGTCCCAATGGTCCCAAGACTACAAAAATCTATTGAGCTGTCAACATGCACCAGGAGTTGTAACTTTATTCACAAAAGAAGACGACAGAGCATATGTATATATTCTCGTCCACTGAGAAATAGAGCAGGTGGATCACATCCCACAAAGAGAAGCTTCCCTCATGAAGATAAGGAAGCTAGTTTATAGAAGAAGCCTTCGGTTGATAATGACCAAGAGGCCATTAGAGCTTCTGCAAATTCCTTCCAAAATCCATTTATTTCTGGATTACTATGGCTTTAGTTCATGCATTAGTTAATGTTAACTAAGACATTAATTCATATATTAGTTAATGTTAACTAAGACATTAAGTCATACATTAATTAATGTTAACTTGAACAAGATAAAGTAATACAATTAAGTCACCACATTTATTTAATTAGAGGCTCAATGTTGCATTCATGCATAATTAAAGAATCCAGTGATAAAATAATTTCTGAAAACTATCGTGTGTGTGTGTGTGTGTGTGTGTGAGTGACTGCGTACGTGCATGTGTATAATGAGCCATCACTAAGAAGGAGGAAGCACAACCTGATCAGAGCTCATGAATGGTGCAGCAGTTATATTTTCATCTCTTGAAGGTTAAATCGCTGAAAGATCTTCAAAAAAAAAAAGGTGCAGATACACATGGAGAGAGTGTGAGAAAGTGAGAGTTAGGCTACATTTAAAACAGGATGGGTTACATGAGGATACGAGTGTGAGAGAGAGATGGGGAGCGGGATATAGGAGACTAAAGGAGACAGGTTCATCTGAATTATGCAGAGGCTACCGTCATTCTGATGTCAGACACACCTCTACACCACCTGCATGTGCCTGACTGCACAAAACACAAACTCAAACACGTACGCATGCACCATAACATGCATGTGCACACCAGATCAGGCGTTGCGGTGCTTAGCGCAGGTTTGTGCGGCAGTGTGGGTGTATTTGTGCTTGAGCACAGAGCACGGCTCTTTGAAGTCGTGTCAACGGCGCGGTTTTGATCCGTCCCCCACACGGCTTCCTACCCAACCAGGAGCATTTCAGAAGTTGAGTGTATTTTTTTGACTTGCTCAGATTTAGTTGATTTGTTTGTTTTTCCTTGATTTTTGTGCTTCTACCATGCGTAAGTATTATATGAACTTAAATGACCTCTTTTTGTCTGTTTTTACAATCGTCAGTTTACACAGGGTGTTTTATTTTGATTAATGACTTGATTTTCTATTCCTATGTCTGACTTTCTGCCCAGCTCGATCAGTTCTCTGCAGCTTGACACGGCTTTCATCAAAAATAGTCATGGCACATATTCTCCATGGAGCATATTGGAGAGATGCCTCTGAAACGTGCTGTGGCGCTTCAGGTAAAATCACAATCATTGTCTCTGGCTGTGATCAGCTCTGGTGGTTGCGTCGGAGCTGGAACACAATGCAGCCATGGCTAAATCAGCCAGTCAGAACGTGACACAATCAGAAAATAACATTATATTTCTCTGATCATTCACTCTGTAACTCATTGGTCCACTGCTGCTGCTCTCTTTCTCCTTTTCTCTCAAATACACACACTGCTGAAGCAGACGATGTGGCCCAGGTGTTTCGATGGCCATGAAACTTGTGAAAAACGTGTAGTGCTGTATCTGTATCTATTTGGTTTGACCGTTCTGGGCCACTGTAGAAACATGGCAGTGCAACATGGCGACCTCTGTGGAAGAGGACCTCTATAAACGGCGCTCATTCTTAGGTAACAAGAACACAACAATTCTTATTTTCTGGTGATTATAAACTGATAACAACATAGTTTTGAATATTTTGTTCCATTTGTTTTGCCAACAGATCATCTTACATGCTAGACCTTTAAGGTTAAGGTTAGGGAAATACAGTAGTTGAGAAGTAACTGTAATGTTTGGTCTGAGATAGGATGCAAATTCTCTGTTCTGCCATGAAGGTCAAATGCAATACTCATATGCACCATCCCAACCTCGACACCCTTCATTTTGGCACTGAACACTGGCTCTGGAGGTAAATCTGTCCTGCAGAATCATCAACCAAGTACAAAGAGTCCTGTGTGCAAACATGAGCTGTGATTTGAAAAGCCTTAAAAGAGTGGAGGACAAAATAAAAAGAATCTATTTCTACTCTTCGGGTCACTTGGGATTTTACCTATCAGACTTTGTAAGCATCGCTGAGCAAACTTCTGAGATGCAGCCATTTAATTGCGGACTACCTTTCCTTATCCTTTATCCTGACGGTGCTGCGTTTGGTTCAGAGGAACTGAGATAGAACTAATTTTACATAAAAGAGTCATATTTAAATACAGGTCGTACAGTATGAAGCGCTCTGGTTCGTTGGCCTCACGTCGTTTGCCAGTCAGATGGCAGGGTGCGTCCTCTTTCATATGCTGTAACAGTGCACAGCGCACACGGGGGCCCTGGGCCGCCAGGAGAGGTCTGTTCAATCAGAGTTTCATCTTCAGAGAAATCAATGCGATGGAGCGCTGCACCCAAAGTGGATGTTAGGAGAGGCAGACAGCATCAGAAGCCTAAATCAAAAGCCGTCGGTGCTTAGTATATCCATCAAGGCTGAAATGAATTTCGGAAGAAAAAAAAGGCCTGTGACTTGAGTCAGAGGGAAAGGAACGGATAGAGAGGTTGACGAGGGAGAGAATAGAGGAATATAAGTAGATAAGGCCACAAGACTTGTTGACTTTTGCTTCTCCTTCAGGAGATATGTCCTTTCCTTTTTGACAGATTCAAAGATGAAGTTTCATTGGATGGTGGCGTCAAAGACATAACGAGAGAGACAAGGAGAGAATAAGAACAAGGAGACAAAAGGAAAAGGCAGAAACAATCTTAGAATATTATAGTAATATTCCTTCCTTTTCTCATTCTTCCCCGACAGCAATTTTCATAAGGGCCTGTGACTTTTTTTAAATATTTCCGGGGAAATAAGGACAGGAAGCGCACTCAGAGAGGATGTAAAAATAAATCCCCCCTTCTGCTGATTAATGCTGAAAGGAAGTGAAATCCACCACTCACAGTCACTTCCTGCTCAAAAGGCAAGCCATCTTCGTGGGACAAGGACAATGCCTCTTCTGCCAAGACGCTGTGTCATTTCGCGGGGATCAATTCAAACAGCTATTACGCTTCTTTATCCCCTGTCAACAGCGCAGACACGATGCCAACGCTGAAGATGAGACGCACGGGGAGGACGTCCTTCATTGTCACAGCTGCGGCAGATGAGGAAATTGTTTGGGTGAAGCAGGATTTCATACACAAAAAAAGTGACAAAGAGGGAAGTTTGTTATTAAAAGAAAAACGTAAGTAGCTCTCTGTAGACATTAGATGCTTGGAAATAAAGGTGCTAACTAGAACCATAAAGTGTTCTTTGGCTTGTTCCAATAGAAGAACCCGTTTTGGTTCCTGGTAGACTCTTTTGTAAAGGTTCCACTTGGAGCCCTCCAGAGATGTCAACATAGAACCAAAGTCTTATTAATTAATAATATTTCAAGGGTTTTATCAAGAATTCACCAAGGCAGTTCTAGTGAGAACATTTTTATATTCCAAGGGTTTTATTAATAAACCACCCTGCATATTCCACCAAGAACTCATTAGTTTTATGGTACAAAGAACCCTTGGCAAAATAGTTCCTCAAGGATTTAAACAATCCTCAAAGAACTCTTTCTACCAAAAAGGGTTCTCTGAATGGAACAGGTTTTTCATGGGACCCTTAATCTTACAAAGCACCCTTAAGGAACCCTTTCTTCAAAAAGGGTTCTTGAGGAGCAAATGGTTCTGGGTAGAACTTCAGCTCTTCAGGAGGAACCCTTATTTCTAAGAGTGCGGCTTAACACCTGAACAGTGCAGACATTCTGCTCCTCCATGAACATGAACTTTGAATATAATGACCAGTTGAGGGCAATCACACATTACCAATCTAATTTAGTCCTTTGCCTGAGATCACAGAGTGAAGCAGCAATGACTTTTTAATAACCCGACCTGTTCAGTCCCACTGAGCTGTGACGATGAAAAGTCTGATTCATTAATTGTGCCGACGGGGGGAAAATTACGATTCAAATAATGAATCTGTTTGTGCCATTGTGAGAAATGGTGTACACTCCGGTAAAGTCGACTGTGCACCTCCGCCGAATGGATTTTCAGTCTGTGATCAACGGTGCTGATGATAATGGCATTGTTCATTAAACACACACGGTTTCACAAATGAGGGATTTGACTTCTATCTCTTTCGCCGAGCTGTAATGTGCTTGTGTTGTAATTGGCCTGGATTAGTCAGCGGTTTGTCAAGTGTGAACACAGGCCAGTTGCGCTCGCCTCCCCTCGGCAGATGGATCTGAGGCAAAGATTTGGTCACTTGATTCCCCTCCACTCTGTTCTGCAGCACACCCACACCAGCACAAAGTAGGCTTGTAGAGGAAAATATGCCAGAGAATGGGGCAGCGTTCAGGAGCCTCGCTGTGCTTTCTCAGGTTTAACAAATCAGCATCTGTTGGCCAGTCTGCCAGCCAAAAACCCACTGACTCCAACCTAGATAACAGAGATAGAAGAGGAGAGGGGGCTGAGAGCTAGAAAACAGAGAGGAACCATCACAGAGCTGAAATGTCATTTGCTGAAATGTAGGCTACAGCTTTAAAACTGGTCAAGGGACCATTTTTCTGATTGTTACTGTGTGTATTTTGTCCAAAACCAAAATCAAATGTTTGGCTTTCAGGTGGGTTTCTACCTGGCATATCTTAAATTAAGTTTTTTTTAGCCACAGTGGCTCTAGAAACAGCCAAATATCTCAACAACGAATAGCCATGCAGTTTGGTACAGATATTTTAGGTCCCTAGTGGATATATACTAATGACTCTGCCTAGTCATGAGCCACACAGCCCACTTAAAATTGACCTAAATACAGCAATGAATTACAGGCCACAGGTGGTCCAGATCTGGTAGCCACCTTCCTGGTAGGAATTTCAGTCAGTAAACATGATAGGCCTGAACACTGAACAATAATCCATTGTCAAACATAAAGAAAAAAAAACAACAACACCTGGCTTGGAATAGCCAATGTGGCCACTTACACTGAGGTGTATATAGGCTAACAGCAGAGAGAGGCACCCAAGTGTCTGTAGTCAACAATGCTATTTGCACCCAGGGTGTAAATATTCCTTACAGCTGTTTGCTTTCCCCATTCAGTCACTGCAGCCTCTCAACTGTGGGTTTGTTGTTGTTTATAGCTAAAATATGGGAGTAGGGTGTGAATAACTAAATTGCTGCCATGTGTCTATTCGTATCTGGGTACAAATAGAGACTCTAGGAAAAAAAAAACAGTACTGAAGCTTGTCTGATCCAAAATGGGGCCAGAATACTGCCAGCAATGGTCATACAGTTGGCTCAGACATGGCCGTATGTGGCTACCAGATTTGGACCACTTGTGTCCCCGTAAGTCATTGCTGTATTAGGGCCAAGTGTAACTGGGCAATTTAACCGGGCCACATCAATTTCGTTATGTGGATCCCCTTAATTTGTTACGTAGCACCATCATCAGGTCAAAATTTAAATTCACCCAGAGCTTTTCATTTAATTGTCGATTAATACAGTATAGTTTTGGTTTTTTTTGGTGTTCAGTCTATAAAATCTCAAAAAAAGACACAGAATGTCATCACAATTTCCTTTTTAAATATCTTTTTATTTATGGTTTTAAATAAAGACAGAACTGGCAAAAAAAGAGAACATGATACATTGACACTAAATGTAGTTGCACCTGCCATCAGTGTCATCAGAATTCAGCTACAAAACAAGTTACTTTGACAGTTGATTATCAAAATAGTTGTTGATGAATTTTCCGTCAGTTGACAAGTCACTTATCTACTAACTACTACTTTAAGTCCAAGTGGTAATTAGGTAATGTTAACATGCTGAAAGGCTAAACAAAAATGGTGAACATGATGAACACCTGCAAGGTGAGCAGGTACAAGTATCCTGCTGCTTCCCCTCATTCCCTGCCAGATTAACAAAGTAGCTAATGCCTTGCTTTTAAGCTACTGAACCCTGAAATCTGTGCCTACCTGCCTACTTGCCTGCCAGAGTCAGTTTATGTATCTTCAGCCTCTCAGTAATTCTCTGAACTGCCTGCCTGGTTTGTCTGCATTCGGGACCATCCCGTTGCCTCGCTCTCACCTCCATGACAGTTACGCAAACATTCACAGGAAATGCTGATCACCCTATCATCTGAGGTGTGATAACTGAGCAATGCGTGACTCATTCAGAGACAGAGAATTGACTAAGTGTCGGCACAGAGGCAGGATTTGTCTTAGTGTGAAGAGGATGGCGTCATTTTCGGGATTGTTGATGAAGGTTATTACTGTATGCGTCTGGCAGAAACAAAACCTCTGGAACACATCATCTGTAAACAAATGACCGAAGAAAGAGGAAATTTAATGTTAGAGACAGAGACACACATTGTTGGTTTTTAGTGCGTGTACAAATGAAAATGCTGCTGTAAAATGTGTCATCCACAACTAGTGGCAGCAGCAGGGTTAGGACACCTCCTGTGCACTCGCTGGTGATTCATTTCTACGAGTGCAGCTTCGCAGAAGATACAAATCATCATCTCTCTGTCTGTCTCTCCTGCATCGTGTCACTCATGCCGTTTCTGTGTCACTTCTCCTCTCACTCGCATCTCACACTCGTTCTCTGTCTTTAATGTGGCACACATACACACACACGCTTATACAATGTCAAGGTGAGTGAGTTAAGCACTTTCATGCATCATTAGAGAGGTGGTAACAGCACAGGGATAAAGACAGAGATGCCTGATTGGTCTTAAAAGAATTTCTAAAACGCACTTACCTCAGTAGATTATTATTGAAGAAATGTCACATAGGTGTGTATGCAGTATAGGCCTAATTGAGACATGGCAAATAGTAAATGGGTGTGAGCACTAATTTGTTCATACTGCAGCTTAAACATGTTTTTTTCTCTTTACGCATAATAACATAGAGTCTTGTTGGCGTATAATCTTAATACAGGTGATTTTTGCATCAACAATCGACCCTGCGTAAGTCCTCATTTCCTGTTTTTTGCGTTTAAAAATGCTGTGTGCTAGGCTTGTCTATGTTATGTTATGTTATGTTAACAAAACTTTAACTAGCTAGCTAATGATAAATGTAGATTAGCTGACGAGTTAGCTGGCATTTTGCTAACACTTTAAGATGTGACCCTGTATTTCGCTTTTGCAGAAAAAGGAGAAAGTTGACCAAGGTACTAGTTTTGCCTAACTGTCAAAAAAGGGGTAGGACTTATGGAGGGCCAGTTGAGTGTAAAAAAAAAAAACTCTGCTCAAAATGACCTTGAATGTGTCTGCTTGGATTGAAAATTTAGTTCATTCGAATTCTTTAGCCCCCTCCTAAGTAATAGACTGAGAGGTATATTTCAGACTTTGACCACGCAACCATGGTAGCCACTGCCACACCAGGAATAGCAGTTGAGCTTAGCCCTACTTTGTGTCTCTAATACATAGCTGTTGCTAGCGTTAGCAGTTCTTCACAAGCTCTGGCAGAAAGACACTGTTGTACAGTGGCCGTAAACACAACGCTATGTGGCATACATTTCCCCAAGGACACACAAATTGGAAAATTGAACATTTTGCTGGCACCTCGGCATGCTTAACTGCCAACTCTGTCACACCACACACTGTTTGGGTTTGAGCTGCTGCAGTAGTGGGACAATCACATGTAACATTAAATCAAAGAACACCTTTGGTGATTGGCTGCACGCAAAACCAAACACTAATGTATTTCTTGACCTGCATGAAACGGATCAAATGCAAGTATCATTTAACTGGAGAAATTTTGATACTACTTGATACTTAGTGGTTATTTCAGTCGATACCTTAAAGGTATCAACATTTCCAGATTCTCAGTACAAGCTGTCCAGTTAGTCCCCATGCAGTCAGTATCTCTTGTGTCCCCTGAATTGTGTTGTTGCTTTCCCCACTATGTTTTTTTTTAAACTGGATAAAGGTTCTTACAGAATTTGAGGGAGCAGTTACCTCTTCAAATAAAACCAGGTCACATGGCTCTTTCAAATTAAAGGCATTTGATCAGGTGCAACTACATTCCTGGTGCTCGGGTTGCTGACACACATAAATGGAGCTCAGAAATTCTAAACTACATTAGTTGCACCTGTACTCAAGTTAAAATATCTGATGTGAAAATGGCCCATTAGACAAAACCTCATCACTAACCTCTTCAATCTGTTCCTGGACTCTAAGTGACTGAGGCATTACAGCTGACAAACATTGTTGCCTAAATGTAAAACCTGATTAATATCATCACCATGCAGTCACTCATCTGTCAGTGAATCAGACACTTGACCAGAGTCAGTTCAGTCAACTGCTACATGATTTTCTCTTATCCACTTCCGAATGAATTTAAGCTAAAGCACTGGCACAGTACTACTTGTCAAAATGTGTCCTCCTTGAAGCAGCCTATAAGATAAATTACAGCTCGGACGTTACATAAGCTGATTGTTACATACATTTTTTATAAAGCACTCTATTTGTTGCAGATTTCTCCACAATTACCCACTTCACAAAATTACCATAATGAACCACCTAATACTGTTCTTGGCAGAGTAGGCTACAGTACACACACACACACACACACACGAGCTAAACCTGTACAGAAATGACTTTGTGGACAGCACCTGTGATCTGCTCTGGTACAGAAATAGTCCTCTCAGCTGTAGCCATGGAA
The DNA here is from genome assembly GCA_027495735.1 of Lutjanus campechanus. Classification (NCBI taxonomy): domain Eukaryota; kingdom Metazoa; phylum Chordata; class Actinopteri; order Lutjaniformes; family Lutjanidae; genus Lutjanus; species Lutjanus campechanus. The sequence goes on along the minus strand of JAJHUR010080195.1, from coordinate 7,305 downwards.
CACTGAGTCCCATCAAATCAGTGATAAACTCAATTACACAGCATGAGACATGAGCACTGATGTACAGCTACATAATTCAATTACTTTGTTCCAAATCTGTAAACAATGCTGGCAAACACCATTAATATCTTCATTTGCTGGCAGCTGCATCTTTTTATTGATACCATCTTATTAATTCTTATTTGAACTAATTCGTGATTCAGAAAATTAAACAAGTAATACAGGGGCCAGTAACAGTTCAAGCTGACCTGACTTCAAACTTATTTAGTGTTTATTTCATAGGTTAATCTGTTAACTCAGCGTTAGCATGTTAAGCGGCTAATTTGGCTACTAGCACAGACTGGGGCGATGTTGGACTAATGTTGTAACATTGTGGGACAGTCAAAAGAAACTATGCAAGTTTGTTAAGCCTCATTTGAAGCAACTCCACAACAAGATCAGTAGGTTGGATGTAACTGTTTTTTCATGTTGCTTTTTGTGAAAAATTTATACCGCATCACATGATACGTTAGCTTTCCTCGTCGTCTGTCTGTGTGTTACTGCTGTATGTAAATTTATGTGACAGGCAGCCCCGAAGGTATCAATATACACTTAAAAAAAAGATGATCAAATTGCAGGAATTCATTTGCAACATTGTGTGACTATGAGTAGCACCCAGCAGCTATCTTGCTCAGATTCTGAAGCTGCCAGCAGTAGAGTGAAATCCAAAGACAAAGTTACCATAGCTACCATTACTGCACCAAATTACTTCATTTATCATAAATTAAGTATGACCATAAATGAAGTAAGCTGCAAAAACAAACAAAACAATAGTGCTAATAGCACATACCGCTCTGTTGAGTCAACTTGAATAACCGCAGGGGAAACCGAGTGCTGCAGGAATGATGTATTTTTGTGGGCCAACGCAGAAATTAGCATCACTTGGGTTCCCTCAACAAAAAGATGATAGGATGAATTTTGGATTAGTACAAAAAACATGACTGAACACCAAATGAACACCACTTTTATGAGTTTTGAAGCGTAAATGCAATTGGTAGAAGTAGCAAGTTAAAGTTAGGCTATAAAGAACAACTACACCATGATTGCATTATTTCAGTATCACCAACACAAGCGACTAGTGGCGTGATGATGTTTAATATCCAGGACAACCCATGTAGTCTCATTTAACCAACAACAATTCATGACTGGGGTATTTACTCCCATATTTTAAGTCGCAGAACAAAACGTGAAAAGCTCTTAAGCTTGTGTGAACCTTATTTCAGGCATCTCACCCAAAACCCATTTAATGAACCCACTGTCTTCGAGATGAAAGAACTGGAAGTGCTAATATAGCAACTAATTTCCGGGTACAGGACTCATTGCAGCAGCACTTGATTCCATCACCACGACAGCCCTCATCTAAAGATAGAATATGTTTTCACACTTTAGACTCTCTCAATACACACAATCCTGTTGAAATATTCAGGGAAAAAGTGCAAAAAGTTATTTTGTATCTAATGGATGCTGATTTATAGGTAGATGTCAAACCTTTTCAGCAACCTGGTAAAAGCCAGTCTTAAAGACACCACACTCTGGGCCAGCTAGATATTTTATACCCCAGGTAGAATCACAAATGTATTACTTTATGTGTTTAATGTCAGCCCTACTGACTGGAGGGGCTGACAAACAAAATGCACCTCTCCTGCACACTCAGGTACAACACACTGACAGGAATGTAATATCCAGAAATATCAGCCTAGCATTTGAAAAACATAATAGCTATTCACTCAAAAGCAACGCAGGATCAAAATGTTCCATCAGTTTTTCCATCAGCATTCTTCTGATCTTGAAGCACTACAGAAAATTAGCTTTTAACAGTCTCTGAATTCCAGACATGTGCTTTGCTTGAACCTTGCAGCTGACATGCCAGCGAGCGGTTACTTTTTAAAAACAAGATTAATGTTAGTTGACTCATATCAAGGGAGTTCAGTCCCCTTTGCTGAGTCTAAATATTCCAACACATGCAGTATAGTGCATAATTTACCACTTTTTTTTGTGGAAACTCATTATAGACATCAAGACCAAAATGCTTACTGCTCTATGTAGGCTGCCCTTACATCATGGAGATTCAGAGGGAATGCTAAATAAGGTAATTAGGCTTGGCAACGGGCTACCGAGTGTAATCATTTCATAAGAGCACTCGCATTTTAAAGTAGCCAAATTACTAGACGTGTGCAGTCTGATACAGTATGTAGCTATCATTTGCAGACAGACATCACTGGGTTGTAAACAAATGCAAGATGTTATTGATGCTCTCTCATGACTGCACTCATTTTTGGGATTGAATCACTGCTGTATATATTATATATAAAAAAAACACACTTTGACTTAAACTGAGCCATCGGTTGCACTTTATTTTACAGCACACTAATGAAACATAGGCTGTAGGCTCCTTCGCATCGAATTAGACACTGAATATAGTCTTTATTAGACTTTTATTAGACTTTATTAGAGGGTAAGTAGGGACACAACAAAACTGTAGTATAAATGAAAGTATATAAGTTCCCTGTTGGACCCTTATTAGACTTTGTTGGAGGGTACTCAGGGACACATTACAACAGAACTTTACTGTAAACTAAAACTAAACTAAAGTGAAATCACATATCTGCTAATTCCTGCTAATTAAGTCTAATAAATGTCTGATGGTGGTAAATAGGACAGTGTAGATTATCGCACAGTTCTGTTGTAATGTGTTCCTAATTGCCCAATAAGAAAGTATAATACAGGTCTAATAAGGGGTCTAAAACTGTCTAATAAAGAACATATTATTTCTAGTTTATGTTGGATTTGAAGCAAAGTACAGCTTGTACCATCTTATTAGCGTACCGTTAGATGTGTCATATTTAATTAGGGTATAACTACTGTCTATCAAAGAACATTTTTGCCCAATGTACTACAAAGTACAGCTTGTACCATCATATTAGTGTATGATGTGTATTACTGTAAAATAAAGTGGGACCGAGCCATCAATGTCAGTGTCATCTTAATTTTGCCTTTAACTCGAAATCAATTGTACGCGTTCATGCAGGTACTGCGCGCAATAATCTAAAGGCCGACATGTGACCCTTGTGCAACCTCCTTTTCTCCGAACTCCCCTGAGTCACCAGCACATCATAAAACGCTCAGATGTGCTGTCAGAGCCATTTACAGTGACACATGAAATTGTCCTGAGTCATTCTCTTTTCCAAGCTTCGAGTGGCATTAGAAAAGGGACGCCAATCACCGTAGAGACACAGAGGGAGAGACGGAGAGAGAGCGACCTGTCGAGCTGTCGCCACGGCAACCTTCTATCACGAAAAACCTTCCTGGGACAGCTGTTGTGATCTTGTGTGATTAAGCATGTGTTTTAGTCATCGTGAGCTCTCAGTCTAATAACAAGAGGTGGAGGGAATTTTAAAAATAAAAAAAAGCAGGAGGAGGATGGACAGAGAGAGAAAAAAAGACAAAACATTTTTTTGTGTCAACTGAGAGATCACTTCTCTTAGACGAGATTAGCTGAACACTTGAAAGAGAACAGGGATTTTGCTGGAGTGTGAGAGAAAGAGAGGGATGGGGGCGTCTGGAAGAAATGAAAAGCAACGAAATGAAAGAAAAATATATGACAAGCCCCGCAGCTATATGAGGATTTATTACAAAGTCCAACCCCAGTGAGCAAATAAGAAACCGCAGTTAAAATAGAATGCTCGGTGTATTACCTCATATACTGAAGGTACTTTGAATATTACATTCTGCTGTATTGCTGAGTCGGAGCATTCAGAAAAAAGGCACAAAGCAAATACGTGTCTGCATAAAAATTACTCGGGGGGGTTGGGGGAAAGCGAGATGGCATTAACAGCCCGTTGTGAAAAGTCTTTTCTGGAAGGGTTAGCGGGTGAAACACAGTAAAATCAAGCCTCGCCATTATTCAGCACCGTCTCTCTCCTTTTGTTTCCCTCCGTCTCTCTACATTTCCCGGCAGAGCCATCACTGGCATGGTTCATCTGCTGCCGAGTTTTCAGTCGTAAAAACAGCACAGTGTTTACTCAGACCCAGCTTTCTCACTTTTTATGTGGAGCCACCATTCCGTATAATGAAGCAGCAACAGCGAGATATCCACGAAAAACAAACACGCGCATTATATTCTGCTTCATTGGCAAACTCTTGACTCATGAATTAAAACCAATGGTATGAAAAAGGACAGTTTTATTTTGAGTTTATCAATAAAACTTTTTTCAGTTGTACTCTCAAATGGGAAAGGGTCCTGTGACTGCCTCGCCACCGGTCGTTGGCACGGTTTCAAACGTAACTAACTTTTCAGCACCTGCTGAAACAGGCAAATCAAAAACTGTAAAAGTACTGAAAATTGGCATCAAATTCTTGGCCAGATTCTTGTTTTTCTTCTTTCCAGTTTCTTTCATTAAATACTTCCTGATTTAATTGGTGGAGTTACTAAATTTAGACTGTATTTTATTGAAGACAAACTCCTTGTGAAGCTGCTGTGGACTGAAATTAAGTGCAAATTGAAGGTAACTGAGTACTTAACTTCAGTATTGTCATTGTGCAACTTTACACTTATATCCCACTATATAATCAGAGGCAAATATTGTGTTTTTTTTACTCCACTACGTCAGCTTTAGTTACATATTACTTTTCAGATTACAGTTTTCCATACCCTTCCACTTCTCTCTGGGGCCTGCCATTAAGTTTTGGTTTGGGGCCTTCAAGGGAAAAAGTTTGGACACCCATGCTTTATGGATTGAGACAATTCCCCTAGTTCTTAACATGTATAAAAACTTTGAGATGGATTAGATGGAAAATACTTTGTCACTGTTGACGTTTTGGAGATACGTGGTTCTCGCAGGACAGCGATGCTATGATTATCTTGTAGAATATGATGCACTGCTGTAGATTAAACAACCCAACAGTATATAAAACAGTGCAAATTAGCTCGACTTTCAACATCCACAGGAGTGAAATGCAACACGCATTAATGCAACAATAATATTAATTCAAAAATGTCACATAAAACACTGACAGGGGACATTTTACTGCACAATGAGTACCTTTCGCCATAATAATACTTACATACTTATATTCAAGTCAAGTTTTGAAAGCATGACTTATACTTCTACCAACCCTGACTGGGACAAAATGAAATACTGACTGAATTTTAGTTTCAGGCATTACTTTGCAACATATTCCCATAAATTCTCTTGCATATAATGTAACTACAATATGAAATTCAGTAGTTACATTACAGTTATCAATGCCATTAATGCTTTGTTACTTGTTAAATTATGGTTTAGACAGAGGGATGGTTTGATATCAGTTTTGTCTCCAGTGGATTTACTGGTCCAGTCTGAATTAGCTTGTTGCCGGATGGCCTCAAAAGTGGGGAAATGCACTTCTTCATAACTCCAAACTTATTCGACTTATATGTTGTCTTATTAGTTGTCTTGCTAACGTTAGCCACTACTGAGCTTATATTGAGGAATCACGTGGGCGTTGTTCACTGTTTGCAACTTCATCATGAGAATCAGGCCTATGGCGTGCTACATGTAGTCACCGCAGCTACGCAAATGCAAGCTGTTAATGGACAGTAAATACCTGTAAACTGTAGGCTGGCTGCTTGTTAAACTGAAATATCTCATTTTCTATTTCTTCATGTCTTAAATACAGAAGATGCAAGGCTTTTTCACAGATATATGTCACAGTGGGGGGAAAACCACAGGTGTAAATAATAAAATTAAGGATGGCTCAATTCCATCTTGCTGCTTTGGTTTCAGGGGATACTTGAATCGAGCAGAGCCATCGTTAATGTTATTAGTAACACCTGTGCTTTTCCTACTAGGACAAGTAAAAAATGTCTGCTGTGAAAAAGGCCTGTTTAAAGAGTCCTTTGATAGAGCTGTGCTGAAGAACAAAATGAATGTGACAAGTAATGTTGCACTAAGTAATTACATTTGCTGTTGAGTTATTAGTAAAATAATGCAATTGCTTTTTCAATTAGTAATTTATGAGTAAGAAAATCATTTTTCAAGTACTGTTGTGCCCAAGGCTGCTTATTTTGAGGCTTTTAAGATGAGCTATTGAGGACAGTATATGACTTTGCTACCAGGGGCCGTATTACAGAAACTTCCTACTTTAAAGTCGGTGTAAAGCAGAAAAAGAAAAATGTTCTTTATTGGGCAAGTGAAGACAGTGTGTGGGCGTCTTTTTCTTTTTCACCTATGCATGTCACAAAGACTTTTTAGGTGTGCAAGAGAATTTTTGGACTTGCAAAGTCTGTGTAAAGGAAGGAGTTTTTCTTCCAAACATTATACGTTAGAACATGGTTGCTGAAAACATCTGGGAACACTGATAACTATGTACTGTAGCACTGAATTCTGGACTTTGAGCCGAAGACATGTTTTTCACAATTTATTTGTTCAGTATTTTTTGAAACATGGCTTCATGACATGCCTGATCCATGGTCCCCCAACACTGTACAAGCCTCACAAAGAATCCTATCTTTTCTTTCTTCGTCCTATCTTATCTCAGGTTAGGAAATCCTAAATGCTCAATCCAACATCACTTATCAACTTTTATGTCTGTTACCTAGCAATCAATACTACTTTTCTCATCTCACGGAGCTTTACAACTTCGTAACCAGCAGGTTATTATCATTGAAACATACTGAAATATACATTAAAACATACAAAATGTGGAGCAAAAACAATGATGGACACCTAACTTCAAGACAGATGAGTTAGATATTTTGGTAAAAATCTGTGGAAAAATCCAAAGATCTTCTTTTTTGGTAAATTTACTACAATGCTAATTAACTGAAAGAAAGAGAGGAGGCTAGGAAAAATAAAAAATAAATAAAGTAGCAGTTATATGGCTCAAACAAGTTAGCTATCACTGCCATTAGATACTGTTAGCAAACAACACCATTAACTACCGTTAGCTAGTTAGTAAGATAGCTACTGCTACAGATGGAAAAGTGAAAATTAGTCAGCAATGGCTTTTTAAAAATCTATTTCCTAAATCAGGTCCCTGCCCTAATTACCAGTCCCACTACCAAAACTCAACCTTATAATTTTCTATCCTGCTACATCTTTTCCTGTTTCAGCTATTTCTTCTTCCCCACTGCCCTCACCCCCTCCATCATCCTAGTTTCTACTCTCAATCCCTGGCATCCATCCACTCGTGCCTCTCTTCTTCTTCATCGCAGCCAGAAGGCCAGTGTTTGATAATGACATATCAATCTGTAATGTACTCTGGTCATGACTCACCCACAGATGG
>JAJHUR010080194.1:0-25270 GCA_027495735.1 Lutjanus campechanus | reverse complement strand
GGAGTGTGCTGAATATTTCCGGCAACGGTGAAACGTGATGAGTGCGCACGCGGGGAGGAGGGAGGGACAGAGGGGGGCGTGGGCAGCAGCAGACATGAAGGCATCTGATTGGTTCTTTCCACTCGGACTGAAAGGCAGGGATTGGTCAGAGTTTTTACAGGCATGCAATTAACACAGGTCTGATTCTTTTCGTTCCTTTTTCTGAATACATAATGTGTTGACTACTCTCAGGATGGAAGGACCATTTCACCCAGTATAACAAAAAGTGTTTCTGAACAGGATTACCAACTATAGCTTTAAAGGAGAAATCTGTAACATATTTACTGTAATAAATCGTACAGTGACCACGATATGTCATCAGAGATTAAGGAAACATGTTTCTGTTCCAGGCTGGAATAAATATTTTTGTTTGCCCATTTCATGTTAATTTGAGTTGCAAATTAATGCTCAATGTTTGCCAAATGAGTTAATGTTTGTTTATACGTCGCAACAAATCATTAATAGTCTTTTAGAGGGCAAAGCTGTTTATGACAGTTAAACTGAGCAATATGTTAATGGAGTCTTTCACGCAGTGAGACAGGAAGTCACTGAACTCAAACTCCAGAATGTGTATTTTTGGATCAGTGGGCTTTTGTTTTCTGGATAGCAGCGTGTCGCTTTACAATGACAGACAATTGACAGTTGTAAACAGCTGATTAACCTACAGTGTAGGTCTCGTTGTCGCTTGTTATTGTCAAATTACAAAGCTACACTCGACTCGTGCTCGCTCCTGCAGTGTTCCTGCAGCTTGACCGAGCTTCCCCAAGTCTGGGGAGGACGGGGCTGGGGGAACACCTTGCTTCAACCAAAGACCGTATATTAAGGATTTCAATGTATTTAATATACCGTCTACGGCTCCAACTCCCTATTTGGACAGCTGTGCTAATTTTTGCAATCACATAAGCCACATTTTGCTCCTTTTTCATGACTTCCTTTATAAACCACACCCACTTCTGATCTTGTACCTGAATACAGATACAGAGACAGATAATTTTGTTGGTAGAACAGATACAGATAATTACATCCCTATACACCTCTAGTAGTGATTAAGAAATAGGGGTGTCATGATTCTACAAATCCGCGATTCGATATAACTTTCCATTTTAAGATCAATTCAATTTGATTTTAACATTTCTTTATTTTGCACTGACGGTTATGCCATTGTTAGACTACAGAGTTTTGATTTGTAAAGATCTATATGGAGGTCTATATATATCACCTGTGATATAACAGTCGGTAAGCTACACAGTGTCCTCTTTGACGTTTTTCTTTCTTCAGACACGCACCAGATGCCACAAGTAGGTGGAGGTTGAGAGAAAAACAAATACGGGAAGAATCACCGATTCTGCCTTCCGATTCGATTCTGGAAAGTAAAAGCTCATTTCGAATGATTTTTGATTTAATATTGAAATTGTGACACCCCTATTAAGAAAATATGCTTTGAAAGCCTTTAAAGGATCAAAAACGAACAATGAAAGCTTGATAAAGTTCGTGCTCTACTGTAAATTTTGTGTTTGCATCAGACAGCCGCTGTCAGAGACATAAGTTCATAAGTTCAAGCATTTGTCACAGTTGTAAATACAATGTGGGTCCCATCTTATCTGACAGCCAGTGTTTCATGATGAAATTTTCATGTCTACTAGTTGAGTCATCCGACATAATGGTCGAAGGATTCTAAATAAATGGCAAAAAAAATCGCCTGCTGAGAGAAATTGGTATTCTAACAGCAGCCCTGCTTCCAACTGATGATAATCTGTATTCACACAGTCTGCCATGTCAGATGAAAGCCTTCAATTAGCAGTCAATTCTATTCAGTATTTCCTATCATGCCACCACTATTTACATTCTCTGTCAGCACCCACGGCAGCTCCCGGCCCGACAGTTGCAGGAATCACTCCTGGTGAGAATATGAGAAACCCTGCTGTGAACAAAGTGTGAAAACAAGTGTTTTGTAGTAATCAGAGTCGCGGGCTTCTAATGCCTGATGCTCCCTACCTCGTGGCTGCAGATACAAGGAGCCATAAGTTGAAGTGTCATCCTTTCAGTCTTAACCCCGGATGAAAAACTGAGACACCAGCGAAGAGATGAAACACCTCTGATGCTTTGATTCGCAGCCTCATGCTGGCGGGGGTCTGCGCAGGCCCTCAGCGTGATGCTTGTCCCCTCACCAGGTGTTCTGAGTGGAGACGAGCCTCCGATTGAATTTTTGCTCTGCTACCTGCATGAAAACCACTGGATTGAGGGTAAATGCATTCAAAACAATACAGTAGCTGCCTCCTAGTTTAATGCACTTAAATAGCAGGGCAGGCACATCAGTCTGACTAAGCTATAATAACATTAGCTTTGTGTTTGCGTGGGTGGTATCATGCTATTATTGTGAAGTGACAAGCATTGCCTTGAGAAATTCTTTTCTGAGGATAATAAAGCATCAGCAGTGGGCCTCATCTCTTGCAACTCGATAACAAAAGTCATACTGAGATGCTGAGGAGCATCCCAGCTCCTTTGTGTGTTTGTAAATTGGTCCAGTGTGGAGATTTTCATTCAGTGTCATTATTATTAGTATTGTATCATGGTAGTGTGGGGGTCTGGCCGCATAAAGGAACATATTTTCAAAGCCAAGAGCAGGCCAGTGGGAGTCCGTTTTCAATGAAAAAGAGCTAAAGGCCAGTCTGCAGCAGCCCTGTTTCCACTCAGCCCATGTGTCTTGCTGGGTCAGCCCAATAGCGCTCCAGGTCAGCTGGATTGCAGGCGGACCCCTGCTGGAAGAGGCGGATTGAAACAAAAAATTAAATCCTGTTGCAGAGAATGTGGTGCATTCTTGAAAATATTATGTAAACACTGAAATACACAAAGATGACAAAGGCATGACGAATAACCCGTAAAATATAACAATATACAAGCTGCAAATGTGCAAATTAGAGTCACAGTGATTATTAAAATGGTCATTGTAGAGCTGCAATGTTTTGTCAGCCAAAAGAAAATTAATTGCTAACTATTCTGATGATCAACAATTTTTTTATGCAAAAAAAAGTCAAAAATTTGCTGGTTCCAGCTTCTTAAATATCAGAATTTGCTGCTTTTCCTTTGTCCATTTATGATAGTAAATGAAGAGTCTTTGGGTTTCGGACTGTTGGTTGGACAAAAGAAGCAATTTGAAGACGTCACTTTGGGCTCTTGGAAATTATTCACAATTTTTATTTATTTCATAGACTAAATGGCTAATCAGGAAAATACTTGGCAGATTAGCCTACTTGTTAGTTGCAGCCCATGTCAATTGACAGAAAATTAGTTACCATCAATTATCAATGAAAAATGCAAACCATTTGCTGTTCCCAGCTTCTCAGATGTCAGGACTTGCTTTTTTCTGGTTTAACATTATAAATTGAACATGTAATGAGCAATTTGAATATATAAACACAAAATTCTTTCATTGTCGACTAACAAAAAATCCACAGTTTGATTGATAATGAAAATAATAATTTGTTACCTTGTACAAAAACCTTGTACAAATGGTCCTGATTAGGGCTGGCAATGTGGTAGGAATTATCATCATTCAGGATATTTTCCAACAGGGCTGAACAATTGATCAAAATTTTATCCAAATCACAATATGACCTTCTGCAATTTTTAGATCACAGGAGGTGCAGTATTTGTCAAAGGCAAAATAGATGTCAAAATGCCATTTTAATTAAGTATTGTCATGCAGCAGAGATTTCCTGGCTTATACATCATATTCTACAAACATAAGAAAACATCTTTGTTTGGTACAGATCCCCACAAAAATCACAGAATGATCATTTCAATATGTTGTTCAATGAAAATGAGAATAGTGTAAAAAATCTTATTTCCTCTAATATCACAAATCATATCGCAATTGCAATACCAATCAAAATAATTATCTTTAGATATTTTAAATATCGTTCAGCTCTATTTTCCAATATCAATATAATAATATTAAAGAGATGTTCAGATACTTACACTGTTGTGTGCCAAATGACGATGACGTAATAGGATCCCATCATCAATAAATATCAAATATTGTTCAAATATCCGTTGATAAAACTATGTAGAATACACAGTATTGAGGGAGCTGCTTTGCAAGCTACCAATTACTTCACACTTGAAGAAGCTGAACTACAGCAAGGCCATCCTAGGGAGAAATCATGTTTCGTTAACCAAAGCTAATTAGAAAAGTAATTCAAACTACTTTGTGAAAAAATGATCAAATATAATACAAAAAAATTAGTTTGCCCTCTTGTTCACAGGTCATACACAAACCAAAAAATAAAATACCTCACTATTTAAGGGAAAGTATGTGGTAAGGAACATTCCTTACCACATACTTTCCTTTCCCAGTTTGATTTTGTATACAATGTCCATCAGTCAGTAGATGCAATGATAACATATAAATAAAAATTAATTCCTTTCCTTTCATGGCCCAAAGTGTTTGTATTGACAGTTCTAAACCACACAAAAAAATTTAAAAAAGAATTGAACTACTTGAATCACTATGCTAATATAAACGTGGTTGGACTAGTAAGCTCGTGATTACATTTTGTAGTTCATCAGTTTTAATAATAAATACTGCAAAAAGAAAGTTAAAATATGAAACATTAAAGATGGCCTGCTTTATATTTGGATTATTTAAAAACAAACAAAAAAAAAAACAACAACAACAAAAAAAAAACACCCTGGCTTTTTAAATGAGCAGAATAAAGGCTTAGCGAAAAATAATAAAACACACTCAGGTGTGTAACCCAAAAGAGTGGAATGTAAGCGTCAATTAAATTCAATCTGACAGGGGGTAATAAAATAAAATTGACACAGGGGCTGACTCTGGGTTGATTGGCTTGGGGCTAGTTTAGCAGTTAGGCAACTGTCAGGGCTGTTATTTCTAAGGCACAGTCAAGTTTAGCTTGATATCTAGCATTTTTCGTATTGCCTCATTAGTCACTCTTTCCCACGGTTGCACATCTCGTCGTCTTTAGCTAGTTAAACATATTTTTCATTAATATCGCCATCTTATCGTCTACTTTTCCCTACTTTACTTACTTAGTCTTGACTTTGAGTTGCAACGCGGTTCAGTAACCTGTTAAACGTTGACGGCCGGTATAGTGCTCTGAGTCGCTCCCCTACGGTCGTGTTTAGATGGGAACCCAGGACCCGCGAAAGATCTCGCGAGAGTGATTATTTTAATCCAACCCACGAGCTTCCCTTAAAGATAACAAAGTCTATTGCCCTTATTCGAAGTAGATCTTAACCACAATGTTGTCACATCATAAAACACAATTAGTCTGCGTAAAGTGCACGATGAATGAGTACAAATCTCGCGAAAGTTTCACAAGTGTAGGGTTCCCATATGTGGCTTCATGACAGAAGGTTGCGTCTTGAGGGAACCCTTCATTTGCAAACCTCTCGCGAGGTCTGTACGCGCTGTTTCTTTATCGTGCACCTTGTAAAACTGAATTATGTTTTATAATGTGACATCGATGTGGTTAAATATGGGTAGGTTTAGGGAGAGAAAACGCTTCGATGGAGTTAAGGAAAGATTATGATTTTGTTTAAAATGATCACTCTCGCGAGATCTTTTGCGTGTCTGGGGTTCCCTTCTAGACACAACCCTGACAGAACAGAGCAGAGGAAGTTGTGACTGTTCTTTCCACCAATCAGCTGTGAGGTTACTTGGACGCCCTGCCCAAACAATACAGGCAGCAGGACAGATCGCTTGAAATACAGTGCCGCATATTTTGATTTTAGGAGAGATAGGTTTTATTCGTTTTGTCTGTTTAAAGTTTTTGCAGTGTTTGTTAAATGAGCGACAAGTGTTTTAAAACGTCGCCGAGACGATGTGACAGCACAGTAACGATAGCCAGCCGTTGTTAGCTACCATTAGCAAGGTGTCAGATGCTAGCCGAGTTAGCTAACGTATCATGGTATGTGATAACCCGGCTGCTAGCTAGTAGAAAAAGTTATTTTAGAGAAGGCTTTTGGGGAGACTAAAGTAACCCATATCAGTTTTTGAACATATTTGTGTATTAGGTATAGGTGAACAAGGCAACCAACCGGCCAAGTCTGATGTGTTTATATCCGTTTGCAACCTTGCGTGGTTAGAATTCAAGCTAGCAAGAGAGCATTAAGTTAGCTTAGCTGCTACGTAAACGACAACATCCACCAAACTGGACAAAACTTTGGATTTAGTCGGGTTTAAATCGGGCTCGGCGGGTTCGCTGACCCCTCAGAAGAAGATGAAGAAGAGGAAGGAGTTGAATGCCCTGATAGGACTCGGGGACAGCAAAAGAAAGAAGACAAAAAAGGGTTCCGGTCACAGACTTCTCCGAACCGAGCCTCCGGACTCAGAGTCCGACTCGAGCTCGGATGACGATGAGTTCAACAACATGAGCAGCGGAGCCACCTTTGGGAAGTAAGTGTATAATTTAACAGCGTTTTGTTGTGGTGTAAGACACGCTGTGGGTGTTTTTGTTCAGTCAATAACGTCACTAAGTTGCTGCATAAAAGTGTCATAAGTGAAAGTATCCAGTATCAAAGTAAAGTAAGGTTTTTGTAATGTATTTTGTAATGTTATGTGTGCTTTTTAAAAATGAGGTTTGATTGGTCTTTCTTTCTTAGGTTATTTTGCTACTACTTTATTTTTTTATAGATAATTAGGTTGCCAACACCTTGGAACCAGGGTGCAAACTATTTTTCAAGCTAATAACATATTTAAAAGGAAGTATTTCCTCACCATTGTCCCCGAGTGTTTACTCTTGATGAGAGTTGTATGTAACAGTAATTGATTCGAGCAATCTTTTCAGAAAAAAAGACAAAATTTTTATTTTTGGGTTTGTACCTATATATGTAAAATATTTTTGTGTTTCTTTACTCTTCTATGACATTAAGCTAAATATCTTTGGGCTGTGTGTAAAACAAGACATTTGAAGGCGGTATGTTGGGCTTTGGGAAACACTGATTGACAATTTTCACCATTTTCTGACATTGTAAAGCAAACAACTAATAATCAATTAATCGAGAATACAAACAACCGTCAACTATGAAAATAATCATTAGTTCCAGCCCAAATAAAGAGTATAGCATAGACCTATATGACAAGTGCCCCTGAGATAACTTCTGTTATGATTTGGCGCTATATAAATAAAATTGACCTTGCTTGACTAGTTCATTCTTCCTCACTCAAATGTGCTAAAGTTTGTCAGCCACATTTGCTCTAAGACCGGAAAAGTTCTATTATACCCTGCCCAGAAGTACACCAGCCATATTATGTTGTGAATAAAAAAAAAAATTAACTTAATATTATTTATTTTATTTATAAGCACAACACACATTAATCAACATTTCTGTAAATGTGTCGGCGTTAGCCGGTGTTTACAATATTTTTCTGGCTAATCTTCAACTGCAGTCTGCCTCCAAGATGTATTGAAACCTATAAAATGATTTTAAAAAATCACAAAAGGAAGACAACATGACACCATAAAGCAGTAAAACAACAAATCACAGGACAGAACACAAGCCATGCAAGGCAACAAGAAACAGCAGAACGTCAGTACAGTAACACAGCAACAACAAACACTATTTCAGCATAAATAGTCATGCAATTCTCTTTTTCTTCATGTGTGCACAGATTTAAGCATAACACATCTTGATCACTAAGAAGATGATCAGTTTTTTTTCTGATGCCTGACATCAGCCAAACTAGAAATAGTCAATACCACATGCAGCATGAGGATGATATGATGAAATAGTTTGTTGCAGCGCATGTGCTGAAACTCCAGTATTTATCAGCAATCCTCACAATTCCCATGACACAGCATGCAGTCTTCTGAAAATATCTCCTTCATTATTAATGAAAGAGGCTGTGTGGTTATGATGTCTAACATGATCATGTTTCTTCTCTTTACAGAAGAAGCTACACGCAGTGCTGCAATGTGTGCTATCCCTTGTTTCTGTTCATCATACTAGCTGCCTGTGTCATGGCCTGTGCTGGACTCATTTGGATGCAGATTGCTCTGAAAGAAGATCTAGATGCACTGAAAGAAAAGCTGCACAGCAGTAAGACTCACTGTCACACAAACAACCACACAGTTACCTTGTGATGGTCACAAAAGCTCACTGCCTTTGGGAAACATACACCTGTTCCAAGTTACATAGTCATTAGTTCCTTTGTCTTTATCACTGCTATTAACATATTGTAATGTTTTTATAACAGTGGAATCCAGCCAGAAGGTGTCCTCAAGTGAAATACCAAAACTAAGTGAGGACCTGAAAAATAAGGAGAGAAAGCTTGAAGACATTGAAAATGGAGACAAGGGATTGAGCAAGCTCTGGTCTAACCTGACAGAAATGAACAGAAAGGTCAGTCTGTTTCACCCAGTGGTTTTGAAGCTACCTTAACATTCAGACTGCCACACACTAACTGGAACTCAAGTGCTGGAGAAAATTTCATTTAATTTATTTTGGACAACACACATTAATCAACATGTCTGTAAATGTGTCTGTGTTAGCCACCTGGGTAATCTTCAACTGCTATTCTTTGACAAGATGTTTTGAGACCTATAAACTAGTAAAATTCACAAATCTAAGACAACAGGACACCATAAAGACAGCAACAAAACAAGAATTCACAAGACAGAACACAAGCCATGCAAAGCAACATCAGTCTAATAACACAGCAACAACAACCAGCAACACCAGTTTGACACAAATAGTCATGCAAGCAAACAATAGGAAGCAGCAACACAGCTGTTATGCTACATTGTTATGTTGATCTTGATAAAATGTTACGGATTGTGGGATTACTTCCAGTATTTGTCATACCAAATATTTCAGTAGTTGCAGACCCTAGACCCTCATCAGACAAAATATACCCTGATGAAGGTCAAGTTAGACAGTGTGCAAGAGTTACTAGCAACTTTTGATCCACTTGTCCTACACAGCTGCCGTGTGAAACAGATGTGCTAAGCGTTCCTCTGTTTATACCAAACATTGTCACACTTCATTTAGATGAAGTATGACAGGTACATTACAGTACATGGAATGTTGGTACTTTGCAGTTGAGAATCCATGTTAAATATATAACATACAGTAATAATACAAAGAATAGAAGTCAGACCAGTAGTAGTAAACAGATGTTAGGACTTCATTTTTCACATGCTGCAATAACAAGGTAATATGTGTTAATTAAGTCATCTTAGCTTCCCATAGTTGGAGTACAAGTTAAGCAAGTGTACAATTTTTTCTGTGTCACTACAAACCCAGGTTGCTTGAACAATGGGGTTTATACTGAAACATTTTGAGCATGTAATTACTTTCTGTTAAAGTATGACCTCATCATTTTTCTGAAATGAAAGTTAAAGCACTTAATACAATGGCTTACTGTATGTGACAAATCCAAAGTTCCATCTGAACTTACATTAGTTGACTTGAGTAAAATACACTTTTTGTGTACTGTACAACCTCCTCTGATCTTGATTTTGTGTTCATTCGAGTAAAATTAAGAAAATAAGTGACTTAAGATTGATAGTTCTGTAACTGAACGTGTTTTGTCATTTTACTCCGGTGTACCTGAGCATGTTGTGTCATTTTACTCCGGTGTACCTGAGCATGTTGTGTCATTTTACTCCTGTGTAACTGAACATGCTGTGTCATTTTACTCCTGCAGATCAGTTTGCTGGACTCTGCTGTAAACCATTTAAAGGCCAACTTGAAATCAGCTGCTGATTTAATCAACCTTCCAACTACAGTTGAAGAGCTTCAGAAGGTACAGCAAAATGGAATAAAGAGAGACATTTGGTCAAAAATCTATTAATATTCTCTTTTTTTTGTACTGAGTTTCATAACTGACCTCACTGAGTATTTTTCTTTTTCAGAGTGTTGCTACAATTGGCAGCACACTAACAAGTGTACAGCACGATGTGAAGACTATGCAGGCTGCTCTTGAAAATCAGAAGAAAGATGATGACTTGAAGAAGACAATGGTAAATTTAAGCCAGGGATATTTCTAATAGTTCCTTATTTTGACAGGTGGTATGATAACATGTTCAGATTAAATAGGATGTCATGGCTTACAACCATAAATTTCTTCCCCCTTTGAGATCATTGTGTATGTTTTCATTTGCACAAATTTATCTTTCTTTCTTTTGTTTAGATCTCTCTTTGTTGTATGTATTTTTATCTGTTCTCTCAATTTTAATCTTTTATTTTGATGAACGTTAAATGTTGTTTGCAGTGAGAGGCAGAGTAGTCAATGAGAATGTTCCAGAATGATTTTTCAAGCTGTATGTTAAACTACTGAAAGGTCAGTACAGTGTTTTGGGCAGCTGACAAGCACCACAGAAGAATCTGAAGCTGTGTTCCTTTGCACTGTAAATAGTGTAGAGCTGCAAGCTCTCGTATTTCACTTGACCGAAGCCGATGGATTTTTCATGAGTTGAAGTCAAAGTAGGATTTCACTTATTTTGTGTGACAGATTGCCTTTTTTTATTTGCATCTCTACACTCACCGCAAGTATTGCCAGAGGCTGCTTTTCTCATTTATTATTTATGTGTGAACGTATGGAGAGCGGTGTTTACATAAAATGAGTTAACAGTGCACTGGGTTCAAGTGAATTAGTTGAGCAACTTAGCGTACCAGTGTCTGATGTACTATTTCTCTGTTCTTAGCTGCAGTGGCGCTTTTGCATATTTATCTCACTCAGAATTGAGGCAAATACATACATACGGCCAAGATGATTCTGTTGATGAAATGTCAGTTGATCTGCTTAACTGTGGCATGAATCCAAACCAGAAGCAGCAGCGAACTTTGTCACTGCCAGATTAATTTGTTTATTTGTTTACTCAGCATGCATGGATGTTTTCGTAGTTCTTGTCAGGCTTACATTGAGAGAGTCGTTGGGTTAAGAAGGTCCTGTCATTTCTTGGATCCATGCGTTGGGTTTTCATTCATAATACATGAAACAAGTGCCAATCTATTTTGGGAGCTTAGATGCTTTAGTTTGCTGAGTAAAACTAGGTCAAAGACAAGTGCAGAATATTTTCTCCACTTTATTTTCTTAAGCAAAATAGGATGGGAAAAGAGGATCAGCAAATAATTACTCTCTTTTACATATTTTTTATACTGTGACCTCCATAATTATGTGGTCAGTAATGAATTGCTCACTGGCTGACATCTCCATAGTCTTGTAACTTTGGGTTTTAGGGTACACCCTCGGTCTCAGTCTACCTGCCTAATTTCCCAGAATACTGATCACACATATTGACATATGAATCTCTATTCTTTTAATTCCTAGGACTGTTTCCCTGGTGTGCTTTTGTGTTAGTAGCTGAATACCCATGAGAAATCTCATCTATCAGTAATCAGCAGGTTGCTTTACACGGATTTCCTTTTTTCTGTCACAGGACATAACAGACCTGAGAAAAGCAATGAGTGAGGCTAACAAGACGGAGGAGCTGCACCACACACAGGCTGATGAGCAGATCCACATCCTCCTGTCTACGGTCGCAGATCTTCAGCAGAGAGTGTTGTCATTAGAGAACGGATCAAAGCAAAATGTGAGTAATATGAAGATTCACACTTAATTTCTGAATTGTTAAAGTTGAGCTTTTAAAGCATTGTGATCAGCTTTCTTTTAGTTAACTATTAACCATTATCCATTTCTTTAACCCATCTATTTTAACTTTGATCCATCACTTTTAGCTCGCTATTTTTATTGTCCATCACTTGTAGTGCTCCGTCTTAATGATTATCTATTACTTTTACCTTTTCACCTACCATTATCATTACTTCTGGCTATCTCTGATAACCATTAGCCTTTACTTTGAACAATATTTTAACCAGTACCCATTGCTTTTAAGTCAAATATCTAGCGAGCTAGTTCTCAACATGCTGTGTTCTGGTGTTGCAGCTAAATGAGGCTATATACCCTCTGGGCTGTATCCTGGTTAGGAATCACTGGCTTAGAGAGTAAAGGACAACATAATACATTTTACATTCCATCTTTCATCTGCTTTACAGTCAAAGGAAGCAGCAGCTCAACTGCCAGTCACCAATGAAAGTCCTGCAACTGCAGTGGTGAATGAAGCTACTCCAACCAAAGCAGCACCTGGGGATACGCAAGGTGCAGTATACGATAAAGCTGTTTGTTGTGGTGGTTTTCTTTGCCTTGTGTTATATTTAAGTTTTTTTCTCCATCATTTTCACAGAGATATCCACAGCTCTGACAGAGCCTCAGACAAGCAGACATCCCCGCTTCCTAACTCCAAACCGCTCTAAGAGAAATGCTGAGAGAAGATGCCCAGAGAGTGTGGTCCTGCCTGGTGTCAGCTCCCTTAAAGGTGCACACTACTGCTCCAAAGTCTCATGTCTCAGCTTTCGTTAAAGCAATAGTTTGACATTTTGGGAAAAAACAAGAATTTGCTCTCTTGTCTGGATCGAGGTCCAGACCACTCTTGTGTCAGTTTAGTAGATGTGTGGCTGTGATATGTTAAGTCTTCACTGGTTGCCTGGCAACCTCACAGGGATGACAATACTTGAGGAGGCTACTGCTCCAAGCCAAGAAATACTTGGCACACAGCACCCCATAAAACTTTAAATTGTCATTTGTATGCTTCATCTTTTGTATTGAAAAACAAATGAGATATTGTGTGTTCATTAGTGAGTTTTAGAGCTGCTGGGCAGAGGATTCTTTTTTTTACTTAGCACAGAGCTGGGATAGCAGTTTGCCCTCATTTCCAATGTTTCTGGTTTAAGCTTCATATTTAACAAACAGACATGAGAGTGGTGTTAATTTATCAGAAAGAAAGTAAATGAGTATATTTTCCAAAATGTTGAATAAAGACTCCACATTCCATTGTCAGTAGTATGGATATTTTGGTAACACGTCTTATCTTATTTTAAGAAGATGTCTCTGACAACTTGACATTAATCAAGCAATAATGTCTTTGTTCTGACAACTTTATTAACTAAGACAAAAATGTCTTCGTCATGAGAAGCTAACAGTATCAGACTTGAAGAAACTGTTTAGCTTTATGTTTTAACATTACATTATACTGTCACATGTGGTTGGGGTTAACACTGGCTGTCATGAAACCATTTTAAGTATGCCATTAATATTTTCCTTGACCTCCAGTAAAGTGGGACCATATGAACTTGTCATGAAGGTGTTATTAATGTTATAAAGCCAGTTTAATGACAGAGTGCAATACTGAGGTGCATCAGCTTACAGAGTTAGCTGATGGACAGATAGCAGTTAGGTACTTTACTTGTTGCTAAAGTAGGCTAACCGCTGTCTGCTGTTATCTGTAGCTGGCATTATCTAGTTAGCTCCGTTAGCCGTGGAGCCAATCACCTAATTAGCTGACTCAGTCCCAGGGTGCCAGGAGCCAAAGCCAGCAAGAAAATCACAGCAGTGCTTTATTCACTGTCATCAAAGTGGTAACTTCATGTTCATGACAGGTGACATGACATGGTTATAATAGTGTAATGACAGTCTTATGCACACCCCTACAAATAGTGTCACCTTTTCTTTTTTTTTTTTCTTCCAGTTTTGCAGTGCTCTCATAGACAAGTCTGTCTTTGCATATTTCTGAATAAAACTTTCCTTTTCACAGACTTGGAAGACATCTTCCAGCAGGCAGGCATTGGACACAATTCACTCGGACTGACGTACCACAGCCTCAGTAAAGTATTTGGAACATCAACTCCCAGTGCTCGTACCATGGAGTGTTTTGACAGTGACGGGGACAAGAGGTACTCTCTGAAGGAGCTGAGAGCTGCTGTAGGTTTGTGAGCGCATCATCGCTGACAGCAGTGAACAGTATTGGAATACCCAGCGGGCTTCTGGGGGTTTGGAGGTCCCGACCCTTTTCTGTAATTGCTGCACTTTTGTGAACTGAATATTTATCGTATTGATTGTGGAACAGTGGCGCTGGCATGCCCCCTGCTCACTCCCCCCTCCCTGGGCCATTTCAACCCAACTTCTTCCACAAAATATGAGCTTAAATTTTAATCCTTTTGAGTACCTATACGCAGAATATTCAGCTCTTATTTTAGCAAATTCCATGGTTAATATGGAATAAACTGTGGAAATAAGTGTTGTGAGTTATTTTGAATTCTGGTTTCCACCCTCAATTCTCAGACTTGCTGTTTTCCTACAACTGTTTTGTTTAGTTTTAGTTTTATGTTTGTTTGTTTTTCTAACCGGTCTGTCTCATCTTGATGTAACATTTTTGTGTATTAAGCTTCTCTGGAGGCTGTAATTGTGAGTCCATTCCCAACTCATTAATACAAACACCTGGTACAACTCACCTGAACCTTATTTATAGAACCTGAGATAGATTTTATGAATGTTTACAAATGACTACTAGAAACAGAGTTTTTGTGAGTCTTTTGTTTGCTTTTTTTGACGGATTTCTAACTTAGCTGAAACACACAATTGACCTATCCTAAGTCCCGCCCCTTCCTCCTCTGTGCTTCAATAACATTTGAGCAAGCTTGGTACCCAGCAGAACCTTGGTCAAATTCTCCTCTCCTTTTTCCTGTTTTTAGATTGGGGACTTGTAGAAGGGACATATACACATCTTAAGTTAGCTAATGTTGGCAGAATGCTAACTAACTAGATAGCTAATGGTTTATGTAGATTAGCAAGCTAGTTAGCTAGCATTTTACTAAATTTAGCTATCATATATCACTAACTAGCCAGCTAACTAGTTAGCTAACGTTTGACCAAAACTAGACCAATGTTCTGGTGGGTAGCAACCTTGCTCAACTGTTATTGGAGCACAGAGCAAAAAGGGGTGGGACTTAAGATAGGTGAATTGAGAATAAGAGTGAAGGCTTGTGTATGCTCTTTTCTGAGCTAATCAGAGTTTCAGATTTCTTTTCTGTGTTTTTTTCCCCCTCATTTATTTTCAGTTCGTTGCAAATTTAGATTAGAATTGTGTGTTTAGTCTGTCTGTACCTTTATCAGTATTTTTGCTTGTCTTTTTTTCTTGCAGTTTTAAGTTCTACAAGTTTTGAAGGGCTATGAACACTTTGAATCATTCGGAGAGAATTTTTGAAGTGGTACAGTAACTCGTGAGGCATATGTAGCAATAACAAAATGACGTAGATATTGCTTGTATAAAGTTGCAGTAGACAGACGGCACGCCTAGCTCACAATGTGTAACAGGTAGTATAAGAAGCACTGATCACTCTTTACTTGATTCATTTTATTCCATTTTTATGGGCCTAATAATGGTGTATTTACATTAACAGATTTGTCATATTCAAACATTGTTGTACTTTGTAAAAATGGTTTAAATGTATTCTCAACAAATTATCTTGTGACGGGGGGTCGCGTTAGTAAAATTTACTTTACGGTCTTAATCTCAACATTGTACATTTTTAAAATAATTCTGTTGTGCTTTGCATGTTGCCTATAACGTAACATGAACCAATTATTTATGAACTTAACATAGTCGACTACTTGTTTTTTGCAGGACAATGGTTAGTTGAGCTCAAAATGTAACAGCTTTGGCCATCATGACATAGATTTTTGGATCCATGCTGCTACCGTACTGTACATGGGGGATTTTATGAATGTGTTTTTGTGTGAGCACCAATGAATAAACACACAATTAAAGGTTTGATTTGTGATCCATCTGGTGCTTTAAGTCATGAACTGAGAAATTGTTGTCTTCCTGTGGCACTAAATTTATTCAAAATATGTCTGTAGTTTCTTGAGCATTTTATAATTTCTATTTTGCTTGATAGAAAAAAAAAGTTATTTGTAACTAAATTCTTGAAGTGCTTGAAATACCTAAAATACTATAATTAAGTAATTTATTGTCAAATAAGACATATTTGTCTCCTCGGATTCAAACAGTAGAAATTTCTTTTACAATAATTAGCCAAATTACAGCGTAACTGGTTTGCTTCTGCACTGCTCAAAGCACCAAAAACTACATTTGAAAAACAAATCGTGACAGTTACTCAAGATAATTGACTGTTGTGAGCAGTTTTGTGTAGGAACTATTTTCTTTCTAGTCAAAACAGTACTTCCAGTAGATTCTACTGTAAAAAGAAAATAGTTCCTACATGAAACACACAACCAGGTTTGTGGATTATCTTGAGTAGCCGAGTCAAGATTTCTGGAAAGAGGTATTGCTTTTTCAAATGTTTTTTCTTTTTTTTTAGCACTTTCAGCACCACAAGCTGACCATTTGTGTCATTTATTTCCATCATATTCAAGAGAGGGCAGACAACTCTTTAGCGACATCTCCAAAACTCAGCAGCTACCATGAAAACAATCTAGATGGATATACAGCTCTACAGGTAATAGGAAAACAGTCCCCTTATGCTAAAATTCTTACATATTGCTCCTTTAAAGTCAGAACCATATTGAGTTTATTAATACCTAAAATCTGATAACATCAGTTTCTATCAAATGTATTTTTTTCTATTTTCAAATTACTATTAGAAATTACTTGAATTATATTTAAACACATTTCTTCTCTCATGCAATATTTTGAAACACTTATTGAGCAAATGTTTGTAATTTGTAACAAAATACTTTTTGACTGAGTGGCACTAAACAATGTTTTACAAGAATGTTGTACATGACTGCAATCTCATTTAATCCAGACTGAAACATACAAAAAGACGTGGTGAAGATCTTTTCACAAACATATTTACAATTGTTGGTTTGTTAACAAACTTATACAAAAGAATCCCTCTTGAAGACCTGCTTTATCATCATTCTAGACAAAACTGAGGTCAGTCTCTAAAGACTTAGGCCAGAGCCCCTTTAGCTCTCCAGTCCCGGGACAAAAGCCCCAGCAGCTCCTCTTCATCCTCCTCCTCTTGTTCCTCAGCATTGTTGTCATCTGTCTCCATGTGTTCATCCTTTCTGCTCACAGATTTGCTCTTCACCACATCCCTCCTGTCTCTCAGTACTTCAACTCTCTTATAACACTCAATTTGTTCATCAATTTCATCAATCTGACGCTCAAGGCGGCCCTCCTCGTCGTCCTCCGCCACGATAGCATCTGATTTTGTGTTCACCTGTCGGATCTCCTTCTGAAACTCTTCCCACTCCTTGTCCATTTGATCTTTGGGTGCGTCCACGTTGCGCACCTTGGCATCTCTCACAGGATCGTCGAAGAAGCCCTCCGGCAGCGCCTCGGCCGTGTTATCTTTCTTTTCTGGGATTTTCTCCTGCACGTCCGCTTTGAGGATGGAGCCTGAGTGGGAGATGGCGGGTGCGGAGGGGATGGAGCTGTCAAAGAAGTCAGCTGGTAGTCCTGCAGCTTCAGCCTTTTGGGAAGAAGGGTTTGTGGTTCCTGCCTCTTCATTATCTTCATCATCCTCGTCCTCATCATAAACTCCAGCCAGCAGACTCAGACCTGCAGACTTCTGAGTAGAAACAGCCTCCTTTGCGCTGGGTTTCTCAAAGAAGTTTTCTGGAACCCCTGACGACGAGGGTTTCACCTTCTTCCCGTTTACGTCGTCGTTGTCCGGTGCTTTCCTTTTTACTGGTTGACTCTGTGGTGTTACTGGGTGACTCTGTGGTGGTACTGGTTGAGTCTTTCCTCCCTTTAGCTCGGCAACTTTCTCTTTGTGCTGTTTTCCGAGAACATGAGCTGGCCATAGTAGTTCAGACTTCACCTGCACACTGCACAGCACGCAGCTGAGGTGCCCCAGACTGTTGTATTTGGCAAAAGGAGACTCCACGCGCTTCTTGTCGGTTGTTTGCCGCTGTTTTTCCCTCATCAACCGCCGGAGCTCCTCTTGATTCACAACTTTCTTCCCCTTCTTAGAGGTTGCCATTCTTGAAAACAACGCAGCTTGTTAGCTAGCTCGCTCCTTACTCGATGAAGTAAAAGTGCGTCTCATGAAAATGACGTTAACTGCCTGCGCTCGCGTTCAAACGGCCGTGTACAAAACAGGAGGGAACCCTTGATTCGCGAAGCTCTCGCGAGATTTGTTGTTCGTTGTGGACGTTGGACAAAGAAATCGTGTTTTATAACACGACAACGCGGTTGTTAAGATTGGTTTACGTTTAGGGGACAAAATATTTGTTTAGGGTTACGAAAGATAATACTTTGAGTTAAAATGTTCACTCTCGCAAGATTTTTCGCGGGTCTGGGGTTCCCTTCTAGACCATAAACTGTTTTTTTCCCCTTTTTTTGAAACAACAACTTTATGGAAACGAATAAGTTGACAAGTCTACAACCACTTTTTTATTTTACAGAACTTAAATGTACAAAACCTGTACAAAAGGGAGCACAACGAAGAAAAACATACATACAGAAGAAAATAAACTGAAAAAAGAAACAAAATCACATTTTTAACTGCAAGGGGATACATTAAAAAACAAAAAATCTATGTGTTTAACACATTACAAGCTGTTTGTTTTAATTGCTTTTTGTTTTATGGAGTGTCAAATGTGAATTCCTTACTAAATGCAACAAAGCATGGCTTCCTACCTATAAATTACATCTGCATGTGAGTGTGTACTATCCACTATTACAAACATGCCAAGGGGACCAAAGGAAAAGTTTGGCTTCTTGCTTACAAATTTGGGTTTGAGAATATACAATTTTGTAAAAATGATGAGCAAATGAATCAAATAGAAATATAAACACTGATTCCTGTCATATTCCGTGAATCCAATCAATACATTTTTGCAAAAAAGGTAAGGGTACAAATGATCAGTAATAAATCGTGGCATTTTACTCCATGTTGGCGAGACTAAAATAAAAACACCAGCAAATCTCTTAATTCTCTACAAAAGGTACAACTTACCTCTTTCTAAATCGTAATGTAGAAACAATCTCTCATCTATGTTTTGATTGTTAAAAATCCCCCAAATTTTGGAGAGATATACCGAATCTCTTTTTTTATTTTGTTGCCTCTGTTTTCTCTTTTAATCTTAAAGACAGTATTTGTTACTATATGATAATCCAGATGACATGGGTCTTGAATATTTGATTTCATCATTCTATATGCAAAGTTTTTCATTCACAGAGATTTTTCCGATTGCTCCCTGTCTTATAGGTGTAAATTCTGTATTAAAATTGCTTACATTAGTAGACAACAAAAAGAGTAATGAGCTTGTGGAATCTTGATTGTGAGTATTTGGATGCTTGTAAGAAACAAGCTAATAGACACACAACACACAGTCATACAGAGGTTGTCACATTTTTGGCAAGTGGGACTTGGTCACATGAACTCTTGATCTTTGGATCCCCAGAGAAAGTGACTTATAGACTTAGCACCAGTGGGGCAAATACATCAGATGTATGAAAATGATGCATTATTATCTGTTTGTACTTCAAATGCTTACAAAAGTCAAAGTCTTGATGATAAAATTCTGAAGAAAATCATGCATCATTCTGTACGTTTCAGGTGTTTTGTCAAATATTTTGGTGATTGATTAAAAACTGAACAAAAAGGAAAATGTTGATTCAATACAAAGTACAGCAAGATATTAATTATCACAAAGTAAAAGGTTACAACAAGCAAAACTCACATCATCATAGTCAGGATGTTAAATGAAGCAGGTTTTTGTGACCCTCTTGAGTTTTTCATACCTGTTTGAACAATAAAATTACATAAAACCTTGGTGAAAGATAATGATATATTTCTGTAATAGCACAGGACTCCTAAATTTAAAATTACCATACCTTTCTTAAAAGTAAAGGACTTAATTCATTGCCAGTGGTCTTCCTGAAGCGTCTTCTTGTGGATGAGACTAAACATTAACCAGAGTTCAAATTAATGCTGAATGTTCTCTGAATGAGTAAGTGTCTGAGTCATAAAGCTCTATACATATCCTGTATGTACAGGATGTCTTGCAGGGGGTGCATGGTGGGTGATATAAGATAGTAAGTAGGCAATATTAATATCAGATTAATGATAAATGCTCTTTTTTCTGTTGTACTTTAGTGTTATTCAGTAGGCACACATTGGTGCTGGACCAGGGATACGTCACAATACAGCGTTATTAAGGTCTTAATGCTTTTCTGAGTAATTAATAGTGTCTATGGTTCAAACTGGTCGTGTCTAGATGGGAACCCCAGGCACGCAAAAAATCTCGCGAGAGTAATAATTTTAATCCAAACTATGATCTATCCCTGACCATAACCAAGTTTTTTTTTTCCCCTAAACCTAAGCAGATCTTAACCACAGCGCCACATGTTATAAAACATTATTAGTAGTTACAGTCTACACAAAGAACAAACAACACGTAAAAATCTCGCGAGAGTTTAACAAATGAAGGGTTGCCTTTTGACGCGAGACCGCTTAAACTGGGTTGGACAATTGTCTCGCGAGACTTGTCACTCGCAGCACACTAGCACTAGCAGAAATGTTAGCTCAGCTGGCGTTTTTGTGCCGTCCGCCTGAATTTTGCCGCAAACCAAACTGAATCGATACCATTTAAAAAGGTAGATCCGAGGAACAGTAGAACAGACAACGATGTAGCTGCTTGAGCGTCGTTGTCTTTCTTAGCTGTGTGTTGGTTTAGTGCGTGTGTGTTCTGTTATGTTTAGCATTATTTTCTGTTTTCAACGCCGCACCCACCATATTCATTTTTTATTGTGGGCTAGCTAGCTAACGGCTGCTGGGAGCTAACGCTGGAGCAGCAGGTGTAACGTTATTTGACCAGAGAGCAGCCAGCAACGAGAAAGCGTCACCGTTGGTTTAAATAGCGTAGAAGCTCGTTTTAAATTAAATCTGCGGATATTGATCTTGCTGACTGGCTCTCAGATTTATGCCACAGCCTCTCCAGCCTGTTAGTAGCTCAGTAAATAGTTAAGTTAGCTTGGTAACGTTACGGTGGTCATCATGACAGGTGAGAAGATACGCACCATGCGAAAGGACCACAACAAAACAAACAAAAATGACGAGATAATGGACACGTACGATGAGACCTCAAATGGGACTATCCCTAACGGTACCAGTAACCATTTTAAGTCCAACAAGGCTTTTCAGAAATCCGTCAAAACCTCGGCTCTGCAGCAACAACAACAGCTCAATGCAAACAACATCAACGGCAATTCATCATCAATTGGCACTGTTGTCAATGATAATAATAAGAACCCAATAATCCTGACAAGTGAGGACTTGGAGTTCCCCGTTCATGAGTGCGTCTTCAAGGGAGATGTGCGTCGGCTTTCCTCTCTCATCAGGACCCACAGCATCTCTCAGAAAGATGTACATGGTAAGCTTTATGCTATTAACTAATTGTTTTTAAGTCATTTGTTCAAATGCATTGCATAATGGACATGTCTCATAGGGGTGGGCGCCATGGCTTATAAATTATATCTTGGTATTTCTAGGCTGTTCTGGAATGAGGTATGTATCTAGATATACACACTGTAAAAACATAAACAAATAGAAATGTAAACAGAGATTCCTGTCATATTCAGTGAATCCAAACAATTTATTTTTACTAAAGGTAAGGATATGATAGATATGATCAGTAATAAAATGTGACCGTTTACTCGCTTGTTTTGAATGTTGGCAAGACCAAAATAATTAATTTACTATGATAATCCAGATGACAGTGGTTTTGAATATTTGATTTACGTCATTATGTGCAAAGTTTTTCATTACAGAATTTTTTCCTGAGATTGCAGACTTTCCTATAGAACTAAATTCTCTATTAAAATCGCTTTTCTAACATAATGTGCCATAAATTCTGAAATAGTGCAAATATATGATGATTTTTTGAGAATATGATTTATTGCTGTGGATTGTACTACCCAACAGTAGAGGTGCACAGATTATTTACAGATTATTTATATCTGTGTATGTTCAACCAACAAAATTATCTGTCCCTGTATCTGTATAACCTAATATTAATTGACAAAGCACTTGTTTTGCCTACAGAGTAGAGCTGCACAATTAATCACAATTGCAATAAATCGCAATATGGCCAAGTGCAGTACTCAAATTGCAGAACCAAATCGCAATTTTTTTTTTAAAAACGGCAATATAATGAGGTATTGTTGAGCTGCAAGTCTTGCTCTCCAGATCAAAGAAAACTTGTTTGTTTCAGGCCTCAATAAATTTCACATCATCACGATTTTAGAATTTTTTATTTTTTTTCAGTGAACATGAAAATTGTAATGCAAAACTGATCATTTCAACTAATCATATCACACTCGCACTTTCAGTCAAAATAATTGCAGTATGATTTTTTTAACCAAATCATGCAGCCCTAGTTGATATCAACAACTGACATTTCCACTAGTGAGAAGAGGCATCAAAATGATTTAATATTGGACTATTATTAATTACAAACTATATTTCCACAACCTCATACTGTACTTTTACTTTTCATCCATAATTCTCTGTTATTTAATTTGTACCTAAACTAAGTTTTGCAAACTGTTTGAAGCCCACCGCCACCTCCCTTTTATTTAGGAGATATTGAAAAATCTGAAACAGAAAAAAAAACCTTTATAAATTGAAAGATTCTGTTTTACATTGGAAATAGAAACTCTGCAGTAAAGATGTATAAGTATTAAAAAAATCCTCCTGTCGAAGAGAATAATCTTGGCGGAATAAATCAGTGTTTGGATAAAGTAGATGTGATTTGTATGCCAAGTTACTCTAATCATGGAGCTGACCTTTTCTAAATAACAACAAGCAACTTCAGATAGAAAAATATGTTTCCATTGCATTATTTGTGCTTTCCTGAGTAGCACATTCAGATCTGGGTGCATGCCTAATATAAAGTAGTGAAAATGAACTCAACTTTAACCATCTAAAGCAGTAAAAAAAAGAGTTTTGCTAAATAATCATCAGTAATGTGGATATAATGACTAAATGGATAAAGGATGAGACAGCTAGAACGGTGTGGTAAGTTAAAAAAAATGACCTCACTTTACTGTAATGCAGCCTTTAAAACCAGGAAAAGACAACACTTATGTCATATCATGAAATAACAATATCTGAAATCTAAGACTGTATCTAGTCTCGTGTCACAATATTGATAGAATTTTGATATATTGCCAAGCCCTAATCTCTGATCATGTGGAGTCATTGATGTTAATATTCACATGTACTCAGGTGATCATCTAACATGCCTCTCTTTCAGGAAACACACCTCTGCACCTGGCTGTGATGCTTGGCCATAAAGGTAAAGCTGATAACATGTATTGAACTTGTTTTTTTATTTTAACAGCCTATTGTCATACACAGGATTAACCAAAATGAATAAAAAGCTTCTCAGAGGGTAATCTACCAGCCTCAGTTTGAGCCCAGAAAATTACACTAAATCTGCTTTGCTCCATGGCCGTGCATCTGTCATAATGTGGCTTTATTAAAGAGTATTTGGCATCCTCATTAAAGGCCATTTTCAAAGCACTTCAGTTCTCCTTCCATTTTTAGGAGTAGCCTCCCTCCATACTCCTGCTGCACTCAGCATGTCTTATCTGACCTCTGCAGTGTTGCTGTACTGGCTCTTCCAGTGCAGAAGTGGTAGCTGCTGATACTATTGTTAATGATGATCTTAATCATTTATCTTACGTTTGTCAATACATGAAGATCAGTAGTGATATCCTTTGTACAGACCCTGGTCCCAAAAAATAAATATGAAAATCTTAGCATTTACTTTTATATTTGGCATGGTCGCTTACTACAATGAAAAGTGCAGTGGTGGGAGAAGTGCTAAGATATTTTACGTGAGTAAAAGTAGAAAAATTATAGTTACGTAGGTAAAATTACTTAAATATTTAAATTTAAAATGAATAATTATCAGCAAAAAAAGTAATAGTAAAAGTACTCGTGCAGAATGGCTCATTTCACAGTGTTATATCATTATAAAATATTATGTTATGATCATTTTTTCATTATAGAATATTCTGCATGTTATAGTATGCGTTCACTAATGAATACATGTAAGGGTATAATGTTGTAGGTTGTCAATGTGGAGCCAATTTTATATGCTTTATATACTACTGCGTAGATTAGTTATAGTACTTGATCATATCATATAAACATGTTTTTTTTATGTAAAAAGTAACTACCAGTGCAAAATATATGTAGTGGAGTAAAATGATTAAGTCAAAAATAAAATTATCGAAATAAAAATCTCCTCCTGCTCCTTTTTTAATGTACTAAAGTATGCCTCACTGTAACTTTTCCTGGGAAAATGTGAACACGGGCTTGTTTTACAGGATTTTAAGGAGAATCTGACCTGGTGGCAGATAATAAGAATAACTACATAACAAATTTTCTTTCTGATGGTCTTCTTTGCTTATGTAGGTCATATGTTTCATAACCACTTAAAAACTCCTTGTAGTAGGTATAAGTACACTACACTAAAAGTATTTAGTTACTCTCCACCTTTGGAAAAGTGATGACAATAAACAGAACTGTCAATAATATAGACATAAGCACATTTGTCTTGATATTTTTGTGTGTTTTTCATTCAGAATGTGCCCTCCTGCTGCTGGCCCATAACGCTCCTGTTAAGATAAAGAATGCACAGGGATGGAGCCCTCTAGCAGAAGCCATCAGCTACGGCGACAGGCAGATGAGTAAGTTTCAGTATCAGCACGGCTCTGAGTAGCTGTCTGCTCTCATAGAATCTTCATATTTGGATGTGTTTATGGTTATCTCAATTTTGTACCTGCAATCATACACTCAGTGTTATAATATTGAGATTGAGTGTTGCCTTTCTGATGGGTCTATAAATTTATAACAGCTTCATGATGATGTCAGCTTTAGTCACTGTGTCTCAGTTCGACACACTGACATCTGGAATGGCTTTCTGCTTGAATGCTAATATTGTAGCGGTATTGGTAAATGTCAGCCTGATGGTTGTAGTGTGTTCAGCAAGTATCACATTTGGCTGAATTGCTCTGCTTTTTTGTATTGCCAACTGAATGATGGAATATATTTTCCTCAAGAAAAAGGAAATTATGATTTTATTCCCTCTCGTAGTGAATGAACTGCAATACAGAAAACCTCAGTACCAGCTTGACATCTCTGGTACCCCTTTTCCATCAAGCTGGTTCCAGGGCTGGTGCTAGTGCTGGTGCTAGAGCCGGTTCGTGGTTGGTTCAATGTGCGAACGGGTTGAGAACCGTTTGCTTTTCCACAAGCGGGTGCCGGCCAGAGAGCCACGTCATTACGTCACTGTATACGTCTGTATATGTCACGTCATTTTCCCAATACTAGGGATGTTCCTGGCGACTAATTTCCCTGTCAATTAAACGCAAAATTT
>JAJHUR010080190.1:0-12668 GCA_027495735.1 Lutjanus campechanus | reverse complement strand
TCGTCGGTACGACACACCCGTGTCCCCGTCACCATCTTACGCACCGGCATACAGGCGTACTGCGGCCACAGAAGAGAAGTCAGAGGAATTAGCAGGAAAGCGTTTTTTAGTTTTTGACTTAAGGAATTTAAAGGGTGACTTTGGGACGACAATTTTTGAAATTGGTCCAGTGTTGAGGGAGAGCGGTCGAAGTTTGTCCACCAAGAGTTTTTCATACCGACAGGCTCAGACTGTTATTCTAGAAGTCGGGCAACATGATGGAGAGGATCCCTTCAGACATAAACCTTTATTTAAAGAGTTAAGATCATTTTTGTTTAACCAGAAACACCTGTTTCATTGCTCTCACCAAACCCGCCAGACTCCATTTACAGAAACAGTGCTGGAGCTGTGGAAAGACAAACCAAGATGTCGATGTTACTGTAAATGGTGGCTTTGGTGAGAACAATGAAACAGCTGTTTCTGGTTAAATAAAAGGATCTTAATCTTTAAAAAAAAGGTCTCTCTCTCTAGGGATCCTTTCCATAACGTTGTTCGACACTCAAAACAATCTGAGCCTGTCAGCGGAAAAAACAGGAACTTTTAGCGGATGTTCTTTGACAGTTTGTAGGATTTCATTGCTGCAGCGTTCTCCCTCAATGCTGGACCATTTTCAAAACTTGGTGTCACCGTTACTTAGACAGAAAACATGAGAAAATAGGGTTCAGGCTAAAAAAATACTGAAGCTACACTAACTTTTTCTGGTGTTGTCTGTCTTGTTTTTGGCTTTCTTGTCCATCCATCCCTTCGTCTCTTAACAACATCTACTACCTTGTTTTCTTTTTCATAAATCTTTATTCATGATAGACCACTTTTAATGTCACACTTCTCATTATTATTCTGTCTTGCTGGCTGTGTTCTTCCACGACTCTGACCTTGTGAACACTGTCACACTAAATGTGTGATATTTTGCAGCCAACATACTGGAGGTGCAGCATTAGCAAAGCGTTAGTGAATCAAGAGAAATCTCACAGGAGGACGCTTGTTTTATTTTCCTCCTGTGTTAAGAAGAATAAAATGTTGAAATTTGTTTTTTTTTTAAATGTATATTCAGAATTGTTCTTTTATTGTGCATTAAACTCGTGCAGCTGCAAACAAAGTGGCACAAAATGGGAATAAAAGGAACTGAATTAAATAAAGGAAGAAATATAAATATGCCCGACTGTCTGAAAGGGTTGGAAACCTGCTCACATGATGAAGCGGTCACAAAAAGTCCCAGCCTGTCTGCCTCTATTTGTGTGTGTGTGTGTGTGTGTGTGTGTGTGTCACCTCTCTCTCTCTGTTCCTGCCATTTGGTTTGATGTAAGAGAAGCAGAGGTCTGTCAGGCTGTTGTTGCTGCAGCAGTCCATCGTTCCATCCAAACGTTTAAAGGCTGGAGGAGAGACGGAGAGAGAGAGAGAGAGAGAGATAG
This sequence comes from Lutjanus campechanus, assembly GCA_027495735.1. Taxonomy (NCBI): domain Eukaryota; kingdom Metazoa; phylum Chordata; class Actinopteri; order Lutjaniformes; family Lutjanidae; genus Lutjanus; species Lutjanus campechanus. The sequence continues at coordinate 11,220 of JAJHUR010080190.1, read as the reverse complement.
CGGCTGATTAGATTTGTGCGTCGGGCTGAAAATCACACAAACAACTCATGTCACATCACACATATCAAGATGGATCACTGAGGTTTTATGTTTTGACTCTCTGAGCTGATTAGACAAGAACAGAGCATCAGAAACGTTATGACATGACAGATGATCCTGCTGACTGCTCACACGTCACCGGGACCTCTGACTGCCTGGACTCACACAAACTGACTGACTGTTTACATATTATCCTATTTTGTGTGCATTTAACTTGTTTTCTTTTTGCTGTGTTATCAAAAGTATCACTTTTTTCACACTAGTATTGTATCAAAGTTTAAAATCCTGGTATTGTGACATCTCCAGTGTTTAAAAAGGTGAAAATCATTTGTTGCCTTAGTTTTTGAGTCTTAGATATTGTTTTTTTTAATCCCGTGTTTATCAGTTTTACGGAGTTTTACTCACTTTTAATATTCTTAAGTGTCACATAATTATTTACTTTTAACCTTTTAATGTATATCATTGTTTTCTACTGTTTTTCTGCAACATTTTTAGGTTTTTTTTCTGTGCTATTGTCTGTTCTCTATTTTCTATTTATGCTGTTTTATCCAACAATACTTGCCTTAGTCTTTATTTTTATTTTTAGTACTATGTTTGTTGTTATGCACCAACATGCCACCGCAAATTCCTTGTAAGTGAAAACCTACTCAGCAATAAAACGGATTCTGATTCCGAAACCTTGCATAAATCTATTCATTGTTGTCTTTTTGTTTCTACATTTTCGTCTGCGCTATTTTAATCTCGCTCTGTGCAACGTTTTGGGCTGCATGTTTGTATAAAAAAGCGCTTCATAAATTAAGTTGAGTTGAGTTCAAGCCACAGAAATGACAGAAATGTAACACTTGCCATCTTGAAAAGGATAACGTTTCATGTGATTGGACGATGGAGGGAAGGTGGGAAATGCAGTCTTTAATTCTAACCTTTGGCTGAGATAAAATAAGGGCTGCAACCAACAGCTATTTTCATTATTGAGTAATCTTCAAATGATGTTTTTTGATTAATCACTGGGTGTATGAAGAGTTAAAACAAATGCCAACAGTGATGACTTCAGTCTACTTGTTCTGATCGACCAAACAATTAAAATATATTCAATTCATTGCACTAAATGACAAAGAAAAACAGCAAATCCTCATATTTGTGAAGCTGAAAGCAAAGAACGTTTTGCATTTTTGCTGGAAAATTAATGAAATGACTCATCGACGATTAATCAACTCATCACTGCAGCTCTGGATGAAATTATGGTAATTTGACAAATAAATTAACATTTTTGGCATTTATCTCTGAATTACGATGTCTGACGTGTGCCACTGGAATAAATACAGACCGCAGAGAAGCAACGGGATCTCTGATTGGCCAGCTGTTGATCTCTGACCTCACACATGACTCCAGGTTACAGCTGTGGCCAATCACAGCTCCCACGGCCGCTCTGTGGCTTTGACCTGGTTTAATTTCTAAGAGGCACACTGAGGTGAAAAAAGATATTTTAAAAGATATTTTAATTTTTACAGAGTTTTTAATGAATGAATCAATTTAATAATTAAAATTTTTGAAATGCATCAACTTAAGAGCAGAATGTAATTAAACAGTGAGTCTGTAGTCCAGAGGAAGATGAATGCAGACGCTTTGTTGAATTATACTTACAAAATGAAGAATAAGCCGTTTTCATTCCCCTATAACTTTAAAAATATCTTCTTTATACTTTGACCGAAACTTCGGGTGCCCTCGCTGCAGCACGCTCACCTCGTCCGTGGGCCCAGCTGGGCTGCAGGCTGGCGACAGGGACACAATATCCTGTCTGCGGGGTGTGAGAGAGGTGAGACAGGCAGCTGCTCCAGTCCTCCACTCCCCGGACCGGACAGTCCTCCAGACCCGTCACGATGTCCCCGACTGACAGACCCCGGGGACCGTCAGCCGCAGAGCCCTGCTTCCAAAGACACAGGCAGATAGAAAAGATCGGCTCATGCGGCCCAAAAGGTCACGAAGTTCGATGGTTTTATGGTTTGAATCCTGCAATCTTGCATTATTTAGGAAAGTCCGGGTGGGGACGGGGATTGGCAAATACAATTCTCACCCCCAGCTACTGCAAATGAGTCCTTGAGCAACAGACAACAACAACAAACTGTGGCTGAATTACTGCCTTTATGAATGTGCAGGGGGGCATCATAAAAAAATCATTTCATGCCCTGTCAAATCAGCCCAGATAGATAACAATTATTATTGACTGTGACGCTGGAAAACATGCTATAGCAGTGCAGCAGTTCCTTCCATAATAACAGACAAGTGATGATACCCATCAGTGATTATTACATTTCGTCGCACAAAGGTCAGTCTGACAATAAAACGTTCCTCATAGTGTAACTCTGTCTCATTAGGTTAAATATTTAGATAGAAGTAGATAAATGTTGACTCCAGGGCTGCAACTAACATTTTTCTCATTGCTGATTAATCTGATCAATAGTTGTTTGTCTATAAAGTATCACAAAATTGTGAAAAATGTCCATCACTGTGTCCCAAAGCCCAAGATGGCGTCCTTGTTTTCTCCACAACCCAAAGATATTCAGTTCATTGTCATAAAGTAGTAAAGAAACCAGAAAATATTCTCATTTAAGAACCTGGAATCAGATAATTTTGACTTTTTTCTGTAAAAAAATTGACTCAAACCAATTAATCAATTATCAAAATAGTTGGCGATTAATTTAATAAGCAATTTATTGTTGCAGCTCTAATTGAAAATGCACTGCACTGACCTGGACGACCTCGGTGACCAGCGCTCCGCCGCCGGTGGAGTACGCGGGAAACAGAAAGAGAGGCAACAGGAAGAGGAAGGCTAACGCTGCCACACACAGAACAAAGTTGTGCCAAACTCCTGCAGAAAGAAAACAGAAACATTTAAACTTTCACTCGCTCATTCTCAGAGAACGAGAACACAACGATTCTTATTTTCTGGTGATTATACGCTGATGAAACCATCACCGATGAATCCCTGTAAATCTTACACGCTGAACCATTAAGATCTGAAATGAACTTAAAAAACTGAATTTTTAAGACATTAAATATACAAAAAAACAAACAAACCTTGCTGCGTATTAAAAGGATAGTTCAGATTTTTTGAAGTGAGGTTGTACGAGGTGCTTATGGATAGTCAGTCTATTAACCTGCAGTAGATGGAGGCCGACATGCCCCCAGTTTGGAGAAGCAGTAGGAGTACCAGTGTAGGAAGCTAAGCAATGTACTGTTTTGTAAAGGGTCAGCAGCAAAACAATAAAGGCTGTCTGACAGCAAGGTAAATATATCATAAATATAGCACATCTTTAACTGATACAGATTTTTTTTAGGTGGTCAAAATTTGTTTTGTTGCTGAGCCTGTCCACAGCAGCACATGATTTAGCTTCCTAGGCTATGACTGTATGTAAAACACTGACTGTTGATAAGTAAAACAAAGCGAATTATCCCTTTAAGATCTGAAATTTAGTTTAAAAATTGACTTTTTTAAGGAATGCATTTGAAAAAAATAGTAGTATCAAGGTGGGACTGGTTCTTATCTAGAGCACAAAACCTCTTTAGATCAATTCAAACCAAGACAGTTTTATAAATGTCCTGAAGTTCAAAACAAACCTTGAAAATTGTAAAGACATCTGTTCAAGTTAATCCTCACAAAGTGTCAGACACACTACAATACACCAGGCTTACATACTCTGTGAACTGTCGTGACTCCAGTTTCCGACTATAGGATGTCGTGGCAGCGCGGTAACCACTGCTCGCTGATTATAACTCTCTATACCATCTTAATTATGCGACGCAGTCTGTCTCCCAAAACCACGAGAGGAACATTTCTTTTCATTGCCTGATGAGGTCAAAGCAGAACTTTAAGGTCTTATTTTTTTTCCTGAAAAATTAAAAAACAAGGCATCACTCAAATGAGGTGACAGCAGCATCAAACAACAGGCGACATGACGTCTCTGGTCAGGAGAAAATTAGTGGCTGAAGGTAGTTTGAGGAAATTCTTTTCTCTTGGGGGGGGAAAAAAGCGTAGGCATTCCCGATCACTAGATCCAAATTCAAGTGAATAAAATCTTGTATAAGAGTCTAATTTTAGGCCTACAGGGTGCATATATTTTCCATATCGACTTTACACGGTAAACAAACTATTAAAGTTGCATCACCTGTCTCTCCAGGAATAAATAATAAACATGTTATGTGAGAGAGGCCCCCCCTGCACACGCAGCGATCTCTGCTGCGGAGAGAGACAGACGCAGATAAATAAACACAGCATGCTGTTATGTCACCACTCCCCTGATGGGAAAAGCATCTTTCTCTCCCCCGTCTCTGTTTTTTTTGTGAACTTGATTGGACGTCTCAGTCTGGTGCCCGCAGTCACTTATTTTCCTGTCATGTTAAGAAGCGGAAAAAGCCTGAAGGAATCTGCTTAAAGATACAGATGGTTTTAACAGTAGCTCTTCGCTGCCCCCCGAAGGCTCCTGACAGCACAGAGAGAGCGTCACTTAGTAGTTTTACATTTGAAAGTGTCGCGCTCTCACACGCTCTGACAGCTGACAGACACTCGAGTATCTGCAGGGAGTTTAGCCACCAAATCATCCTGACATCCGTTTTTCTTGTTTCTGCAGGATTATCCTGCGTTTCCCAGTGAAACTGACAACCAGCATAAAACATGCTAAATCTTTAAGGAATGAAATGATGAATTCCTTAATATTCGTGCGCCGGCTCCCCCTCTCGGGACGGCCCATTGTTCCTACGGCCCATTACTTCTCAAACAGACCCCCATTTCTCTGAAAATACACACTCACACACTCCAACACGCAGTTGTTAGTTCAGTTTGCTGTCGGCCCTGACGATGAATCACAGGAGGTTCTGACCTTAACAGGATATCTTTCTGGCTTTATTCCAAATGACATTTTAAGCAATTTTACTTTCAAAGACTTAATATACCTAAAAAACTAACTCAATTCTTCTTCTTCACATTCTTAACTTCACAGTTAAAACACGTCTCAGTTTTCTGTGAAACATTCAGGATCCACAAGTCAGAACCAAGTCAGTCCCTGTTGTGTTTAAAAAAAACATCTGAAAAACACTTTTTTTTGTAGTAAGTCCGAGATATTTGTGTATTTTGTCATAATTATTTTGTGTAGATGTGTATATATAGAGAGATTTTTTGTTGTTTTTTCTGTCTGTGTAATTTTTTCTTCTATTACTACTTTATTTTTCTTTTTTTTTCTTCTTTTCTTTTCACACTACCTATCTGTGTGAGACCTGTGCTATAAAAAAAAAAAGGGACTTAAGAGTCTGAATCTAAATATTTTCGACTCAAAATCGTAATCAATAATTGTAACTGAATTTGAAGCTTCAGTTTATTACTTATTTTGTTTTGTGTCTTTTCAATATGTGTCAAATCAAATCGATTATACTAAAAACCATCAATGCAAATTCTTTGCATCAAAGCTTTGTTTAAAATCCGACTATACAGCAGCAAACACAGTCATACTGATCATCCCTCATGGTTCAGCTCAGCGGATTAAATTTAACAATCACTTCCTTTTAAAGGCTTTTTGAAGTAATAATTCCCTAAATCTCGATGCAGAGTTGCAGTGAAAAGAACGAGGCAGAACAGCACGCGGAGTTGTACTCTGAAGCACAATACTGTGAGTCTGAAAGCATAAAAATAAAAAAAAGGAAGAGTGAGTGAGTTAACAACAGTCACTTTCACCTCCACTGAATGACATCCTGCAGGCTGTGACATTTTCACTGGTATGAATGGGAGACTGAGCCGCTTGCTGTTATACAAGTACATCAGAGATGTTTATTGTAACTTTGGCGGCCTTTCCTCCGACACACATCTCAGCTCAGCTCAGACAATTCGACTTGATTAAAGTCTAAAGTTCATTTTACAACACTTTTACACCAAAGCTCAGAAAATAAAGGCTAAATTTGCACATCTGTGATGAGTTTTAACTGAATTTAATTGCTAAAATCCATGAAAGAAAGAGGAAACTGTTCCTCTTTCTCTCCGATTTTCTAACACTCGAGTGTCGAGTTCATATAATATCGTTTTTTGCAGTAATTTGTAGCATATAAGCATTTTTTCTGCTGCTTCAAACTGCCCTCTGTGAAACTGCTTTTTAATCAAAAACTGCAACATTCTTCTTGACCAGACCGCATTGAGAATAATCAGTCTTTAACTGGCTCCCTATGGTGGCCCATAGGAGACATCAGTCGCATTCATGCGTGAATAACTGCCCGCCCCACCAATCAATTCATTAAAATCTAATTTTCTTAATTGCAGGGAGAAATGATTTGATGTGAAGCAGCTGTCTGGCGTTCAGATATTTAGGACCTCAGAGTGACCTTCACTGGCTGAACTGAAACGAGCGTTTGACGAAATGCTCGGAATAACTGTGATTAATAGCTGTGATCACATTAGCCGGCAAAATCGTCAGGATTATCATCTTACCGGCGCAGAAGATGCGGAGCTGCTGGGTGGGCGATATGAGGTTGAGGTGCGTGGTGAAGAGGTCCACAAACGCGCCGGGGTACACCACGAACACGAACATGCCGAAGCCGTTCACTCGCACCTGCTCCCTGCCGGGATGGGAAAAAAATATTAAAGATTAGAAGACGTCTAAGACAGAGTCGCTCATTAAATAAATAAATGCAGTTCACCTTTGATAAGGTATTTAAAATGTGTATATTATATATATGTATGTACTTATTTTGTCTCATTTATGAACTCGGCTAAAAATGTCCTATATTCATTTCCTAATGAGTATTAAATTAGTTGCCAACTATTCTGACAATCGATTAATCGGTTTGAGTTTATGTTTTTAAGAAAAAAAAAGTCTCTTTACTCCTCTCTGACAGTAAACAATATTTTCGAGCTGTGGACAAAACAAGACATTTGAGGACGACATCTTGGATTCTGATCAACATTTGCGGACATTTTTTGAACCGAACAACTGATCGATTAGTGGAAAAATTATTGCCAGATTGATCGCAGGTTGAAAAATAGGTCCAAACATGTGAAAACAGGTGGAGGACGTATGTCCGTGCGCTCCACCTGTTTTCACATGTTGAAAAGATTATGACAGTATTAATTAATTAATTAATTAATTGATTTTCATTATTTTCTGACATTTTATGGACCAAATGACTAATTGATTAGTAAAAATGATTACCAAATTGATCACTAGTTGAAAAACTGGTCGAAACATGTGAAAACAGGTGGAGCGCACCCATGTACGCTCCACCTGTACGTGCGTAGATTGTGACGAGATTAATTAATTGATTTTTCGTTATTTTCTGACATTTTATGGACCAAATAACTAATTGATTAGTGGAAAAATGATTGCCAGGTTGATCACTATTTGAAAAATAGGTCCAAACATGTGAAAACAGGTGGAGCGCACCGACGTACGCATTTTGATTTGGGTCACGATGGTTCGCCATTTTTAAAAAGTGGGTCCCCAGAAAAAAGGTTTGAGGAAACTCTGGTTTAAGAAACAGAAAAAGAAACAATCAATCAGCCTCTTACTATGAGTGATAAGATTCTACACGAAACGCACCGTTTTCTGTCAAAGTTAGAGCAGTTTTGGTCATTTTACAATAAAGATATGTGTATTTATTTATGCATTCATTGTGTTGCTCTTCTGACTGCTTTGTAGTGGGTGTGATAATGTCACACACCTCCGTGCACCAATCAGAATCAACATTTGCATCAGGATCTGCTGATAGCTGGCACATCTGATCAAAACACGCCCACACAGGCCTGATGGAGCACACGGCTCAGTTTTCGGTTAAAAACTCTTCATGAATAATACCATGAGAAGTTTAATTAACTTTGTGGCTAATTAAATCATGAATATTTAATATCAAATGTTTGATATGAGAGATCTGAAGCCACGTTTTTTTCCTCAAACGCAGCCTGAGATTCAAACACAGACATTTTGAAAAGTACGTTGAGCACTAATATAAGAGTCAAAATGACACCAAACCAGCTTAAAAAATAACCCAATAGTTCACACGTTTGTCACGACGATCTAATGGGTTCACAGTTAACGAGCTCATGCACTGTGACACCTCAGAAGATGTTTAAAGTACGAGAGGTTCTGAAGAAAATGGGGAGAAAGCAAATAAAACCTGCTTGTTATGAGCCACATCCCTCCAGCTGAGTAACATAAACAACAAACAGTTAAAGTACAATGAGCATCTCAAGTTCTCAAGTCAAGGAGGAAAAAATACTCACATTTCACTTATTTATTTGGCTCACATCAGGTGATGGGATGTTCGAAAAATTGCTTATTGACGTTGTAAAAATGTAATCCTCCTCATTTTTGGTTTTTCAATGATTTTTGTTGAAAAAACCCCCAAAACAAATCAATTTAACCTGATTTTCATGCACATTTGAGGTTGTGGTTCACCCATGAGTTCATTTTTCTAACAACAACAGTAAAATGATCGGCACAGTTGCATCGTGACTCCGAAGATGTTTCCAATAAGCAGAAAGAAAAGTGGCGAGTCCCTCTGGGTAAGTATTAAAATAATAAACAATTTAATTACAGTGCTTGCGCTGCAGACCATATTTGTCGAATTTTATTTTTATTGTGCTTATTGCAACATTATCAGTGGCAGCATCAGTCGTAGTAGTGGTGGTGGTTTCACTTGAACATTATGTTGCTATAGCAACCACTAATATTTGGAAAGGTTAAGCGAGCGGCACTAATGTAAGAGACCGAATGACATTAAACCAGATTGAGAAATATCTCAATTTACAAGTCAGTCTTTTTTTTAAAAACACTTCAGTGTGCAGTTAATATGACTTTTTAATTTATGTTTTCATCAGATGTTTTTATTGAGCCTCCGCTTTGATTAAAAATCGTACTAAAAACAAATTTAAGGAGCAGATTTAAAGCTCACGTTTGCTGCTACAACAGTACAATGAGCAGCGCAGTTCACAAGCTTGTGCTTCATGAGACCTCAGAGGACGTTTGCAATAAGCAGAAAGAAAACTGGGAGAAAGCATATAAAAGCTGCTTGATGTGCAGTAAAGTCCCTCTGGGTGAGTACAAAAAACAATAAACGGTTAAATTACAGTTGAACTACTGTGCTTGCATTGCAAACCGTCTTTCAAAATTTTGATTTTATTGCATTTTTGCAATTTTATCATCGTCAGCAGCAGCAGCAGCAGCAGTTGGCCTACTATAAGTGTACCTACAGTAGCTGTCAGCAGCGGCTCTGGATGCTGATTTATAAATATGACTTAAGATTAAAACTTTTAACCAACTATGAGGCCTGTAATATGCTGCATATTTGATTGATAACTTAACTTAATACCTTAATTACCTTGTTAGACATAACATCGTTGATTAGTCGGCCAATTATTTTATCGATTAATAGTTATTTGGTCAATAAAATGTCAGAAAATAGTGGAAAATGTTTATCAGTGTTTCCAAAAGCCCAAGATGACGTCCTCAAACGTCTCGTTGTGTGCACAATCCAAAGATATTCAGTTTGCTGTCCTAAAGGAGTAAAGAAACCAAAAAATATTCAAATTTAGGAGAATTTAGACTTTTTTCCATTAAACAAATTACTCAAACTAATTAATCAGTTATCAAAATAGTTGGCAATTAATTTAATAATCAATTACTTGTTGCAGGTCTAGATTATACTAGATTAGATTATACTCGATTAGTTGATCAAACAAAAAATAATCTGCAACTACTTTGATGATCAATTTATCATTTCAGTCATTCCAGCTTCTTAAATTAAAGGATTTGTTGCTTTTCTTTGTCATTTATGACAGTAAACGAAGAATCTTTGGGTTTTGGTTGGTTGGACAAAAGAAGCAACTGGAAGATGACACTTTGCACTCTGGGAAATTGCAATGAGCATTTTATCAAATTGTTCTCGACATTTTATAGACTAAACAATTAATCATGAAAAGTGACAGATTAATCGATAACGAAAACAATTGTTAGCTGCAGCCCTATCAGTCACCGTGACTGTTACAACAGTAACATGACCGGCTGATCTCAGAGCTGTGCAGGAGAACTGATCTGATTAGCTGCTCGGTAAACACAGATTGATGCACTGCAGCAGAACAAAGTCTTGTTTTGTTCCAGCTCTTGATGCTGCACATTATATGATAGAACTGGTCAGATATTTGCAAATAAAATCAGAAGATAACAATAATCAGTCCTGAAGAGTGAACAGGAGGGATGAAATAATGTTGAGATCGCAACGTATCAAAAACCCTTTAACCCCCTCGTGCATCACGTTGGCTCATTCTCCCATTTTTCTTTCCTGATCGCCATCGGATGCTCTTGGATACTCCTGCTGGTTGTCATGGTAACAGATTGTGTTATGGAAACGTCTGTGTGTGTGTTTTACCTCAATGCTGCCACGGCGTGGCCCAGCTCGTGTATAACGCCGCTGAGCAGCAGGGCGATGAAGAAGTAGGCCAGCTGACTGGTGGGCAGATTAACACCAGGGACCTAAAAACACACCCGAGACCGAAAAAAAAGAAAAAGAAGAAGAAAAGAGCAACACACAACTGTGACTGATACAGAAACACAACAGGAACACCAACAGTCATCCTCAGGGGAGAAAAATCTACATATTTCATGGGTTTTTTTTTGCCGCTTTGATCTGATTTTTGAGAGTATTTTAATCCCTTTTTAGCAGGAAAATGTCATTAAACTGTGATGTAATATATCTGCACTGCACATCAGAAACATAAACGCAACATTAAATGTATTTAAATCCTCCTCCTCGCTCTTTTCGTTGCTTCCTTCCTCACATTAACTGCTTCACGTTTTGCTGAAGCGGTGGTTTTCTGTGTGGTCTCCGCTGGCTGTGTGGTGCATTTTGTGCCGCTCCAGGCTGAATACTCAGTTATAAATGGCCCATTAATAGCTTCCCATGAATCACCTGCACCGCTGGTCTACTGGGGATAGTGCTCACATTAATGCACGGCTGTTTGACACCTCAATGAATACAGAGCGAACAGGAGAAAAATGCTAAATAAGAGCCTTCCTCATAATTGGGGGCATTTGTCGCCCCCTCATTTGAATATCAGAGGCTTTGTGTGAACTTTCAAGGACATTTATGTTCTAATCGCTGACCCTGCTCACTTTAAAGATGCTTTATACATCTAATTTGAGTGAATATTTG
>JAJHUR010080187.1:0-13947 GCA_027495735.1 Lutjanus campechanus | reverse complement strand
GTGTGAGGGAGAGAGGAAAGAGAAGGGAGGGTTATGTGACTGTGTATATGAGAGGAAAAGTGTGTGTGTGTGTGTGTGTGTGTGTGTGTGTGTGTGTGTGTGTGTGTGTGTGTGTGTGTGTGTGTGCGAGCGCGCCTGTGGTCGTGTGTGTGTCTGTATGCAGCGCTGACAGGCGGTGAGAGGTGTGCAGGTAAGGTGCTCCGCAGGGTAATTATGCACAACCTCCGGAGAGTTCACACTGGGGCATTGTGGGTATTTTTGTTTGTTTTAGCCATTTCCTTTTCCTTTCTTTTTTTCCACATTCGTTCACATGAATGAAATATCAAATGTACCTCAGTGGCCCTCGCTAGGTTGAAAAGAGCATTCATCTGCATATTAGGATTGATGCTAGTGGGAAATGTGATCACGTCTCTGGACTCCAGACACGCGTTTCTGAAATTAATATGCGCTCGATAGGCTCAGAGAAGAGGTTTCATGAATATTCATCAGGCTTAATGTGGATGTCTGCAACCGATATCACTGTCGATTAGAATAAAACATTCTTAATGTTCTTAATTGGCCCGAGTCCCATGACTGCATTAGGTTTTCATCTTATAAACATTCAACGTGTCCAATCCAAATCCTACAGCCTAACCTCTGAATACTAAATCGTCTGACCTTTGATCAAGGCAATTAACCCGCTCTATCAATTATCAAATGAAGCATAACATGGCAGATTCACGTCTACTCACAGAGTAAAGAGTCCATCTTGACCAGTCTGACTCAATTTCCTTCTCAGGGGCCAAAGTACACTATGCAAAATACAAACTAGGTATCCCACTGTTGTCACTGCATTAGGAAGTTATTACTTTATTTTTAGGCAGACGCTATTTGCACCTGGGTTGGAATAGGCAGTGTGGCTCCATGAACAGCACAGTAAGCAGCACTAAACAGCCACAATGGCTATTTACACCCTCATGTCAGGGACAAACCAGGTCTTTCCTGAAACCTATACAACAATGTAGTTTTGTTGCCTGAACCTAAACAAACTGAAATTTGAAAATAATAATTTAAAAAATTGTAACAGGTACCACTGACATGTAATTTCACACTACTGTCAAATAATAGTTGTCCAGAGTGGGACACAAATCCTGGGTTGGACCTATTCATCTCTGACAGCCTCTCATTATCAGTAAACCTGTCACTCTTTATAGCTAGAATAAGGGGTTCAGGTGTTTTGCTGCCCTGTGCCTATTTATACCTGGGTACAAATAGACACTATTATATATTTTTTTATATATATTTTTAGCAGTTTATTTTATTTTCAAGCAGTTCTTGCAGTCCACATTTTAGTGACTTAAGCAGGCCATATAATGTGCATTTTGAGTGAGAACCGATCAACTGCTCCTAAATGGTCGTCAGACGTCCGGATGAGTTTCAGTTGAGTAAATTCCCAGAGGTCAGTGCCTTTTTCTTTGCCCGAAGTGGTAAGCAAAGTGTCTCAAAGTGCCATGATAACACAACGAATCATGTGAACAGTAAAACGTAGCTCCAATTCTCTATGAAAAATGGACGTCTTCCTAGCCAACCTGTAAGTCAATACATTCCTATACTCTGTTGTTTGTTTGTTTTTTTTAAAGTTTGGCACCCAGGATGGCACAGATGATCAAGGCAGCATATTTCATATTGCTAGCAAACAAATCTTTATTGACAACTGTGAATAGCCAGAACAGTCCGCAGGGGCTGAGCACTCAGGTCATGACTTGATGATTAGACCATAGAGTGTGAGCACATAAATCGTGCGCTTTGGCTTTACATTGCAGATGGTTTACTCATATATTAGGAGTTGGAATTAAATAACATTTCTAAAATCATACAGTCTATGCCCAGCCTTAGACCTGTGATGGATGTTTAATTGAACTGAGAATCAGGATCATCAGCATCTTGGCCAACATGTGAAAACAGTTTACATCACTGTATCAGATCAGGAAAACCTGCAGTCACATCAACAATATTTAACCTGGACACCTGCTCCAACTTAAATTAGCCTGAAATCTGACCACCTAACCGCAGCTACCAGCGCTGCACACCCCTCTTGTTCGTCTCGGCCCTCATAAATGAGACCGGGAATGTGTGGAGAGGGCTGTGGACTGGGGGGTTCACACGGCGGCTGCTGGGGTCGCCATCCGTCATGGCTCCTTTGCAGACCAAAGCAAGTGGAGTCACACTGGAGGACGGGGAAACCCGAGCCTCAGTTAGACAAACACATGCTACTTCCAAAATAACAATGTGCTCCTGTGACAGCGAGCAGACATAAGGAGTCATGACACTGGAAGTGTGCAGTGGAGGGACTGCATTACCGAGAGCTTGTAGTCTGAACCACCAAAAAATAAAACACAGGAGGAGCAAGAAGAGGAGGACAAACACTAAAGACAATCATAAGTGACAACTTCAGGATACTTGGTGGACTGTGTGTCAAAAAATGAAAAAGGTCAGGAGGGATTGTTTCCTTGCAACCGATACCCGAAAATATCCTCTACATTTTCGAGTATCTTTTGTCCTCGGGTGCATCTTCAGAATGTGGTTTCAGTCCGGGACACCACTGGGTCGCAACATGGAGGACAAGCCAGGGATTAAATATAGCAGCCAAAATATAAGTAGCCAGCTACTGTGGCATGGCTGCAGATACTTCAGTCCCATAGTCAGGCTTATTTGTCTGCCCCGGACTAAGTGAAACATTTTTCAAGTTGACTGTAAGAAGAAGTGTCAAAATATCAGTTGATTAAAACAGTGACTTGAGATTTTTCTGTTCATTTCAGAAAAATTATATTTTAAATCAGTACCTAATTAAATGGCAGATAGAGTAAAAGAAGATTTTCTCACATCTTTCGTGAAGTGTATTGATGTCACAGCAGAAAAAGAAAACTGGATTAGTATCACATTATAATGTGAACATTTTATTGTTATAATAAGATGTTTTTCACATTTTCACAAGATATTTTCATGTTAATAGTAATAGCATCTTGTTATAACAAGAATGGTTTCTTGTTAGACCATGATAAGTTTGTATGTCTTACTAATGTGATGATATAATGTGAAAAAAAAAAAACCTTTTGTTTGTAATAATAAACTTTACTTTAAACTATTAGAAATATTTCCTATTCACAAAACTTCACAGTAGTGTTGCTCTACTATTACCATTAGGTTGTAATAGCTGTTGTGTGACAGAAACATCACAGGTTCAATGTAGCAACAACAGCGGCTGTCTGTGTATTTGTTAAGTCACTGTGGATATAAGTCAGCTAACGTGAACATGTTTCGGAGGAGGAAGTGTTCTGTCAGCTCAGAGCAGGTATCTGTCAGCAGCCTGTATCCTTTTAGGTTACAGGAGGAGGAAGCAGCCTTGACCAGGCCTTTTTGCCCCGCACCGCCACCCGGCTGCCCTAAAGGGGTGGGCAGTAAATCCACACTGGCAGCACACACACTCACACACACAGCTGGATTACAGACACATGTATCTGCACCTGCACTCACATGAAGTGTTGTTCTGGTGTATGTGTGAGGTGCTGATTGAAATATATCAACAATTTTATCACTTCAAGCCTGAGTTTCGTTTTCTGCGTTTCCCAACAGCAGGGAAATTATTATAAAAAGAATAATAAAATTGTTTTACCATTATATTCAATTTGTTAGAAATTACACCCAATCACCTCCACATACATACCTTTCTGTGCACTAAAAGAAAGTCACCCTCCTTTCTGCATTGGCAATGTTGGCACTGGACATGAATTGTGGATTGCAGAGTATGAAGGTGATTTTTAAGGGAATCTGGGCTCCTTCAGAATTGATGAAACTACTTGGATGAATTTTGGCTTCTGACTTTACTGTCAAAATACCAATTTTCTTTCCTATGGAAACCCTGAGAGGCAAGTGATTTAAAAAATCTATTTTCCATTGCCATTGAGGGGTCTACTGCCAGCATAATCTTTCTAAATTCCTTTTTTTAAATCTGTGAAACAGTTGGGGGAAAAAAGTTTTGTCAGGTGAAATGGACCATTTTTAAAGTGTTGTGCTGTTCTAATACTTGGCCACAAGAGCACCACTTCCCCATGCTCTAATTAGGCAGTCCCTCCAGGAAGTTGTGATGTTGTGACTGCAACGGTTCACACAAATTCAACCAATATCTGTGAATTCTACACAACATTGCAATTTTGTCCAATCACCTCAACTTTTCCACAAATTTTCCACAAAATCACTGTAGATTCCCATGAGCTGCACCAATCACAGCAGCTCCTCGCTCAAATGTCATACATGTAAGTCTTCATGAACTGACTCCAAGTTTCATTTATTTTATTTATTTCTTAATCCTCTTGTCATGGCTACTGAAAAGAACACAAGGTGTCATTAACATTTATCAATGTTTTGTCCTATTTTATACATCTGTGCTTATTGTTTTTAAGTTTGAGCTCCAAAAAGATTTGCTTCTTTGTTTAATACCCCCAAGGTGCACTTCAAAATTTACGAAGAACGTAGTAATTAGAATTTTTGTAATCCTTTATTATAAAGTTACTTGGAGCACCAAGAACAAAGTGCAATTTTATTCTCCCTGGAGCAAGCTCCCTTTGAGTTTTAATGAAGTATAGCAAAAAAAAAAAAAAAATCTAAACTTTTTCTTTGTAACTTTCACTTGCTTCTGTAGTTTCATTGCAAAAAACATCTAAAAGCGTTGCAACATGCATCACCAGTTTTTAGAACAACTGCTGTGAAATCAGGCATTTTAGACCAAAACAGTCCCTCAAAAGTCTGGACAACCCTGGAGGGACTGACTTTTTTCCAAGTGAAATTTATGTACTCTAAACACAAAGTACTGTGTATTGTGTGTTAGCAAGTTCTACAACATCACTGTCATGTCTTTCTTTTAGCCACTGATTTTTGATGCTGATTAACTTACTTTTCTAGCCAGAAAAACAAAATCTAACTCAGAAAAATTATCCTGGCAGGACCTTTTTTCCAAATGTTCTTAAGTCATAAATACAGGAGAGAAAACAATTTAGATCCAACTTAGAAAATGGAGAACCTGATTTTTTTTTCTCACTTGTTTCTCCAGGCTTCTGTATATTCCATTTTTTTAAGAGAGAAAGAGAGAGAGAAAATACAAAAGCAGTTGCTACCAATCTGTAGTGGGAAAAGCCACTTATTTTGGCCAGTGAGCAAAATTGCCATAAACCTACCAATCACCACTGCTATAAAAAGTTATTGAGGAAACTCTGGTGTACATGCTGACAGGTGTATTTGTGAGAAGAACTTTTAGACCTTCATAGAGTTGACATTTTTGTAAAGCCAACTCATTTCGGATGGTTCTGACTTTTAAGGGTTTAGGAAAGGATTTTGACTTAAGTCCATACCCCTGATTCTAAATTTAATTCAGATTTAGCCTAGGCTGGATTATATCCCCACAAGTGTCATACCACAGACGTGTGTGTCTGTGTGTATCTGTGTGTTTACTAAGCAGCAGGGGCAGTGGAGAGCTGGCTGAGCAGCTAAACTCCTTCCTCTTCCTCCCCCTGCTCCAATACTTTCTTCCAGCTGCTCAGATTTACAGGTGCCACTGACCTTTTCATCATAGGAAGTCTCCACAACTGCCTGGGCCTCCCTCTGCCGGCTCTCATCCATCTATCCATTGCTCCTCCTCCTCCCCTGGCCTCAAACACAAAACCCACCCTCCTATAGCCAAAAAAATACCCTCTGCTGTGAAGCCAGGAATCTTTCTCAATGACTCCATCTTGCTGGTTAAGAAGTGGAAAGGAGAGCTGGCGCGGTCTCTGTGATCACCAGCTTGCATCTGTCTTGAATAAGCCCACGCTGTGTCTGCACTGGGAATAGAAGTTAGTGGCCAGTAGTTGTTGAGACATTTAGTGAATGTAACACCTGCTGTTTGGTGGACATTTATTTCAAAGTTTCTTACTATGCCATGGATCCATGTATTTATTTTACAAATGTGTGAGCTCACACTCTGGCTTTGTCAGTGCCAACCAACATAGGTATGAATATGTCTAATGAGCATTGTTGAAACCTCAACACTTTCTTCTGCGACCACTGTAACACTTAACACCTGATTATTTCAATATGTTGTACTGTATAGCAGTGTATAACAGCCAAAGCTGGATTTTACTGATGTTTTCACTAGTACTTGAACATTCCAGTAATAATTAGATTTAGAGATATTTCTAAAGAAACACACTTCAGGTCTGTGTCACCAAAGTACTATAAATCAACAGAACTTTGTGTGATGTTCGGAGGTGCATATACACCATCAGTGAGTGAGACAGAGTTTATGACGTTTGCATGAGCCTCAGTCAATAAAGTCATGTTGCTGTTCAGTAAATCATGGTCCACCTGCTGCATAATTACACTACAGAAACATTACACTTTGGTCCGAGGATAACCAGATCTCAGCCAAGTCTGTTCATAACATCCTGAGAAATTTCCTCAACAGAGAACTTCCATCTTTATTTAGAGTAGAAATAAATCCCTAATACCATTAAATAAGCACAAAAAAGGATCCAGATTTTTGGTTATTTTAACTTAAAAATGCTCCAGTGTATTAATTTGACATGTCAGTAACAGTAACAGCTGGCAAAGTTGCTATTTGCGGTGATTGTTCAGCAATGGCCATACAAAGAGGAGCCAGACTGCATTCCTTCAACACTACAAATTTAATTGCCTATCTTAAAAGCTGTCATCCCAACCATGAGGGCAAATTTGTGACAGCAAAAGAAACCTGCCAGCACTAGTTTTCTTCACAATACCTAAATAAAACCCCAAATGATTGAATCATATTCTTTAAATTATCATGAGCAATTAAGCACTGAGCTATATGCATTGTTCTTGTCAGTGTTAATTACATCCTGCAGATAAGAGGCAGTGCTGTGTTACACTATTTGTTGACATTTAAAAATCTTTAGATATCGTTAACCACTGCACTTTAAACTAAACAACTAACAACTAAACAACTGGATTTTACTAAACAAATTAAGCTGTCTTAGTTTGGATGATCATGCTCAGAACCTGTGTGGTCCCTTATTATTTCCAGCCTACAATATACCATTTATGAACAACCAACATAAATTATATTATTACTCCTATTGAAACATAAATACATTTTTATGCAGATGATATGATCTTGTATGCACATGGCTCTTTTTCAGCTCTAGCCATGTCTACCTTACAGTTCCCCTGACATCTCTGCAGAACTTCAAATTAGGAGTGCTGATGAGAAGAATTAAATATATTTCTATTCTATACATCTATACACATAATGGTACTGAATTGATGGAATGTTATGAAGTTTTTCAGTCATATAAGTATTGAGCAACTGGGTTAGGGAGCAGTCTTTTTTTAAACTTCATGAGGAACAACTCGCACAGAACCTGAAGATTAAAAAAACATGATTTCATGTATCAGACCAAGCTAAAAGGTTTTTTTTCTCTTGAGGACAGAAAAAACATTCTGCAATAGACCGTCATGTCATATGTTCTTACATGACTCATTCCACCTTAAAACAACTTAATGCACTGCTGATTTACCTGTGTTTCATTACAAGACATTAATGTCTTACTCATCACCATGTAGTACAAGAAAAAGTAGGCTGGCCCTCACTCACAGCAAGAAGAGAACTGCATACTATTATTTTTGTTTATTCATGCAACCTTCTAGAGCTGCTTTTCTACATACCTTCGCTTCTGAAATTTAAAGCTACTGTACACCAAACCAGATTCCAGGACTTGCAAACTGTTGATACAGCATGAGTAAATACTTAATTTGAAAAGACTGCCCTTCAGTGCTTTGCACCATATAAATCAAATGAACTTCAAACATTCAAACCTGAAAGTCTCATCCCTTTGGATGGGAATTTAAACTTTTAGTTTTCCATTCAAAGAGATGTCTGGATTATTTCTGATGCTGTTTGTATGTTCTTGTGTGTGACTTGTTCTTTTTTGCTGTGTGTTTTATCTCTGTTCTATTGGTCTCTCTTTCAAAAATGGTCTTGACATTGATGAGACTACCTAAAAAATAAGGGTGAAAAATAAAATAGCCTTGATTATATCTTTATGAGTTGAGTATGCACTTTTTTTTTCTGAGAGCATGTTCATCTTGCAGTTATGAGCACCTCGAGCCCTGGAGTATATGCTGTTCAAAAAGCTTTTTATTTCTCGTTTTTTTAAAACCAATTCCAATTGTTGCTGTAGCTGTTGTTAACCTGTACACCCCCATGCTGATAACAATTTTTTTTCTAAATTTATCATTTTTTGTATATCATTTTCACAGTGATGCTTTTTTGTTGATATAATGCTACCATTCTTCTTTAACTTTGTCAATAAAACGTTGGTTTTACAGTATATCTGTTTTATGTGCTTATTGACTGACTTTGATAGGTCCAAAACCACAGGATCACAGAGCAAAGTTGACTCACACTCTGCCATTCAAAGTGACCATTAACATCTCCCGACCAGATAGATTAGTGCAAATAGCCTCTTATATGCCTGAAAGCCAATTACACCTCCATTCTTGTAATAATGAACTCATGAACCCAGCTTTATTGGAAAAGGGTGAGAGATTGGAATCAATACGATTGGACTGGAGAGGCAAGGGGTGCAGTGAGCTAGATTCACTGCACAGTCTGAAAAGCTTCCCCAAACTTGAATTTATTTGGATGTCAATGGGTTCCCTACGAAATCCATCCAGCTCGCCTGCTCAGTCTGGATTGCTTATTTGCAGGGAGTGATAGAAGTAGTTGAGGTAGACAAATTCAGCTGCTTAAGATGGATATTTACACATTTGTATAACAGGATGTCACGGTAATGGCAAAATAATTAATCTAAGTTACAGGTCCTATCTTGAAATTGTGCATAATATAGCTATTAGTTTGTGTGGATTGAACCCAGGGGGATCATTCAGGGGTCCTGGGAAGAGGAGTGAGTTTGCCTGGCACAATTTCACACTTGCACACACACACGCACACAACCATTCAGGACCACAGCAAGCTAAATGGAATCTTTCCAGCCTTAAGCCCAAATGGGATCAAAGTCCATTGACCCCCTGTAGTCCATTACGGTGAATTAATTTGCCTGCATATCAAAACACTATTAAAAGACTGAGGTCAGAGTCAAGTAGGGGCCAAAATGCTATTGATTTTGGAGGTCGCATACACACTCAGAGAGATGGAATTCAGTGCAAAGACATTTACTGGACGTTGCTATATTACCTCTCTGTAAGAATGGATCATGGAGGAGGAGATAGACATGAGTAAATGATGCCAGTGGCAGAACCAACTGAGCCACCTTGTACTGTAAAATGGACAAAAAACCCTTTATACAGGAAATTTGTACATATTTAGATTGCTTTAGTTTTTACTCTTGTCCTCACCAGGCCCATTGCAATGTATTATTTTTAAACTTTTTTTATTGCTGTGTTATTTAATTCCAACCTTTAAACCCAAGTAATATTGTGTAATATTGTATCTTGCGCACAATATTTCAAAATTTTGTGAAACTGTGAAAAAAAATGTGAAATTGCTCCCAGTGATTTTATTAAATTGTAATGAGTGTAAAACAAGCAACCAAGACTTATTTTAACTTTTCATCGTGTTTTCTTGAAAATAAAAAAAAGATGGGTCTTAGGAGGGTTTTAATTCTCAAACAATGCATGCTGGGAGGCCTGTTTATATGCTGGTCAATGGTTAATTTAATGAGTTGATTGAACTGTGCACAACATATTCATTCAGCTCCTCATTTAAAGCCAACAGACTTCAAGTTAGAAGTTCTGAAGTTTCTGAAAATAAATAAGTAGAAAATTTAAGTTAAATTAACTTGAATAAATAAAACTTGTGTATTTGTGTGTATAATGAGAAAAGATTAGTTGATTCTTCTAAATTCCTGTATGATTTTTTAATGTGTACAGCGTTTAAAGACAGGTAAAAATGGAATAATGCAGAGGAATTGTCCAGAAAGAGCAGGAGAGACAGACATCTGTACCCAAAACCTCTGGGATTTATCTGCTGACCAACCAGCTAGGATGCCCATGTTTAGCATTTGACCTCCAAAAAGATGAACCACTCATTATACTCAGAAGAATATGATGATGAAATGTTCATAGTTGCCTTATTGCTGTTACATAAAACATACACATACACATGCACACGCACACACACACACACACTCATACGCGCACACACACACACACACACACACACACACACACACACACACGCTCACAGACACTTACACACAGCCCTCTGACTTTCCTAATGGATGAATTCCATTTTAATGAGGAGAAGAGTCGAATGCCAAGAAAACAGAGGAAGTCACAATTTTTCCTGAAACATGAACATATCTGCCAGCAAATGTGTGCATATAATAATCTAATAAATCCTTGGAATAATTATTATGAAATTGAGGTAGAGATATCTCTACATCAGAAAAGTGCAGTTTGTTTCTTTTTTTTCTTCTTGGGGTGGTGTGAGGTGTGGGTGGGGTGGACTACAATAAAACAAGCTCAAAAAAGCTTTTGTGTTTTTTTCACAAAGACAGACAAAAAGTGGAGTGCAGTGTATGTGTCACACACTGCGTGTTTTGTATTGTGTTTTGTTGTCTTGGCTGTAAACTCATCCTGTGCCAATTCTTAGAAACCCAATGACGCCACCTCACCAACTTGAGGACACGCAAACACACACACACACACACACACCGCACTCCAGAGTGTTAAGTTTGATCTCTCTGTGCCATTTAAAGCACACACTGTGTTTTCTACCTGTTGTAGTATTAAGAGATAAGGAAAAGGTTCCTTTATAAACACACACAGTCTATGTTTAACAAGATGGCCCCTGGCCACTGAGAGTTCCCTCTGATGTGGACGGTTTTTTGCACGGCTTGTCCCTTTTCCTGGTAAACAGTGCTGTACCTGACGCCTTTCCCTAACATGGGGATAGTAGCACGGGATCCTCAGGATGGGACGTAACCGCTTTCAGCACTTCCTTGCGTCACCCCCCTCCGTCTGAAGTGCGACTCTTGCGTGTTTTATTGCGAGGCCTGGGTGAGTATAAAAACAAACGGGGGCCCGACTCAGAAGCTTTGATCTGCCGTTTCCTGGTCCATTATTTACGTCTGTTTCTCACGAAGCGTTTTTTTTTCTCTTTCACTTGATTACTATGCGCTTCCTCACACATTTTCAGCCTGACCCCCAGACAATGTGCTCCACTTTAATGGTTTCTTCTTGCAGGAAGCTATAAAGGACTTTCGAGTTATTGTCTTTTTTTTCTGTGTTTGTTGGTCCGTCTGACAAACCAGGAGCAGCATAAACAAGTGAATCATGAAGTGAAATGAAAATTGCAGACATAATAGATGTTATGGCAATTGTTTTTACTATTTAATGTGCAGCAAGTGTAAATCAAATGTGCCAAATCTAATATTGTTTTATGCCAGTAGAAATAATGGGTAAAATGACAACTTGTGTTGAAGTGAGGAAAAACAGATTAAGTCACCTGGGAAAGAAGAAGGTTAAGTAGGCAAATAAAACTTTGTTATTTATTAATAAATACACACTTACTGTACTTTCAGTAAGTACCTTATCTGCTCACCAAAATGTACCAAACACTCAGGATCATTAATTACTGAACATTTCACAATTACAACATTTTATTATGCAAAGCAACTGCAATTAAAATAAAAAATCCTACACATACAATGCAAAAGTTTCTCTGTAATTCAACATATAGGTGGTATGTTTCTCTAGCTGAAATACTATTTGGACAAAAATTATTACTTGAACCTGCATCGTCCAAGTCTGTGGTTTGAAGTTACAAACCTCTGCTTCCAGACCACCTCTGAGCTAGACGCAGCAA
Source organism: Lutjanus campechanus (assembly GCA_027495735.1). NCBI lineage: Eukaryota > Metazoa > Chordata > Actinopteri > Lutjaniformes > Lutjanidae > Lutjanus > Lutjanus campechanus. The sequence goes on along the minus strand of JAJHUR010080187.1, from coordinate 2,069 downwards.
AATACTGTATAAGAGAGGAAAAAGGAAAAACCTGTTCAATAAAATGACCAAAAAACTGAAAAGATAGAACACCGAGTCAGTTGCAATTAACCGGAATTCATCGCAGGTCTGACCAGCGGGTCTCTCACCCTGACCCATGCACTCCACAAGCTCAGCAGATAGATCAAAAAGGCCTGTCCTCAGTGGAAACAACTGCACTGTTTGAGCCAAGCTGGTGGATGTCATTAGGGACCCTGCCACCGAGGGTCACCGCCGGGCCCAGTTTGTGTCCTGGGCTGAATTTGATGTATGATCCAGGAGCTTTTTGGGCAATCTTGCACATAAACACACACAAGCCCTCCAGTTCCCCGACTCTTGTTCTGTGGAGTGTATGTGCATGATTGTAAATGTGTGAACCCCACCTTCTTCCTCATGATCCTGCTTAGAGGCGCTTTGTGGTGTTTGCATTCAGTGTTACTCACTAAAAGTTAAAATGTGAATCCTCAAGGTCTAATAAATGTATTGAGAGCATGTCAATTTTTAAATATTATAAATGGTGGACTGTTCACTAGCATGCAGTCTTCTTCACTTCATCACTGCCCTTGTTGATGCATTACTGTGTTTCATCAGTCTATAGAAAACCAATGGCAGAATATGAATCACACCACAATCCTGAATTCTGATAAATTGCACTATTTATTGCTTCATGCTCATACACAATTTAAACAAAGCATGCTCTGTAGCACTATTCATGGTCCACAGTAAATGCCTGTAAATGCATAGAAACTTTTATTTGGTTGTCTACAACATGTTCTCATCCCAGCTCGGTGACAATAGACGCTGCTTTATCATGCCCCTCAGTGTCTAATACTGCACATCCAGTGATACATACAAGTGTGTTAAAAAAAAATCTCCGAGTTCAATCCACTTGGTAAAGAGTCTGATTTAATTTCCCCACAACCCCAAAACACTTCAGTCCAATCACCTTCATGATCAAAAGAGAAACAAAAACAAAACAACAGATCAGGAAATTAAAATTGAAATAACAGTGTCTGCATTTGCAGTTCAGAGAGTATGCACCATATACACACCAGGTACTTGTGTATGTCAGTCAGTCAATCAGCAGTTTAGTCAGGTTTTAAGTGTCACTCTGGGCTCCGCCAAGACACGGTCAACTCCAGGAGAAACTCAGACTGGGAAATACACAACCCCCCCTGATTATTCCTCCTCCTGTCACAGACTCCAGAGACCAGGCTTCTGTTTACCACGAGCAGGCTACAAAAAGGAGCAAATATTACATTTAATTACAGGTACTGATGAATATTTACTAATATGTTCTGCAAGTACAGTGGTGAATTAATTATGGTTACTGTCAGTTTTTAAATATTGTCAATATTTTTATGCCTTTTTCATAGTTTACAATAGAGAGATGAGGAATGACATCCAACTAAGTCCCCCTAATGTTCTCTTGTTTTGTTTTTACATTTGGGGCAAAGCACTCCACACTTCCTCTGTTTATCGGAGATCGTTTTTCATTCATATACTGGAGTTTAAGTTTTAGGTGATGACACACTTTTCTTTATTGGTTTAGCCATGGTACATGGATACCCTGAGAATCCAAAGAAACATTGACAAGACAGTGGGTGTTTCCTGCAGCAAAAATGAAAGCTCACTGTGACTACAGTTGAGTGATTCAACAGTGCGCTAAAACTAAGTAGCCGGAGTGGGTTTCAAAACAAACCTACAGTGTGGTTTTGTTTTAATGAGCTGTTTTATAGCTGTTGCCAATCAGCCAGTCATCTGTCAGTATGTCTTTCCCTGCATCCGCCACTCAGGTTCCAATATCAGAAGCACTTTAAAGCACCAACGGAGAGATCAGAGTCGTGACACCCACTCGCCACAAACACATCACGGGTGAAATAATTGGAGCTTGTTTGGAGGTATTTAAGCCGATATAGCTACGAGGAAAGATCCTGTCCAGGGAGGGGGACACACATAAAAGGGCTGAGGGGGGGGGGGAGTGACTAAGAGTTGGCCAGATAGAGAGACTACGACGGGGAAGCAAGTCTGGCCATCGCGTGTTTGAAAGC
>JAJHUR010080186.1:0-16191 GCA_027495735.1 Lutjanus campechanus | reverse complement strand
TTAATATCACTGTTACTTTTGTATTTAAGTTATAATACCTGAGATCTCAATGCAGAGGTGCGGTGAAAACACACACGCTGCTGCGTGCAGCGCATCTCTGAGAACAAGCCGTCACATCGTCTTGAGTGAAATCAAGGCGATGTGACTTTTTTCACCGATGTAACTATGCTGTCGTCAAAGAAACAGATCGTAACACTGTGATAATTATTGAAACTTTGGAGATATCAGCTGTCTTAACTACACAGCTGTCTCTGTTTACCGGTGCAGTGCAGCTCTGTCTCACCCTGTCTGTGACACAGTGTGTCTGTGCTGATTGGTTACCTGTAACTTCTAACCAATCAGATGTGCTGTAGGCGGGACATTGAGCCAGAGCGTAGTTGGTATTATACTGTGCAGTGTATAATGATCTAATGTATGTACATACATAGAACAGTAGCCTACTGTATAAGTTTGAAGATTATTACCATTACTATTATCATTATTATTACATTACATTACATAACTATGGTGATGATTACAGACAGATCAAAGCCAAGTGCATTTTAAAAATAATTTAACCCTAATTCCACCTTTTTTTTTTTCTTTTTTGCTGATCCGAAAAATGTATATATAAGAGCAGCTTCATGCTGGTGCTATAAGCTGTATGTTTTACATTCAATTTACGTATGATCCGATTAGTCGACTAATCGAAAAAATAATCGGTGATTAGTCGACTATCAAAATAATCGTTTGTGGCAGCCCTACTCTTAAGAAAGGTCCGTCTTTGTAGTGACTCTTTCCATAATGGTGACAGATAATTATAACAACAATCTGAGCCTGACAATGGCAAAAACAAGTGCTTTTAGTGAACAGACTTTGACGGTGCAGTTGCCCATAAGGATTACACTGTAGCTCAGTGTCCTTTCTAACAGCTGCAGTGCTCTACCTCAACACAATGTCAAAAAAAAGTTGTCTCGGGGCGCCCCTATAGCTCAGTTGGTAGGGTGTGCGCCCCATGTTAGTCGTCTGCAGTGGCTGCTGGTTCGACTCCTGCCTGCAGCTCATTTGCTGCATGTCATCCCCTCTCTCTGCCCCCTTTCCTGTCAACTCTTCAGCTATCACTGTCACAATAAAGGCAAAAATTGACACTGGTCAGTACCTGAAACAAAGGTTTTTCCAAGATCATATTTCCACTTTTAAGTCCAACCAGCAAGTGTGACTTCAGTCAGACATTTCAAGCTGAGAAGGATGTACAGACAGTGAAAGTTAAGCTTCGGTAACAGCATCACAACAGCACAGCCTGTTCTACCAATGTTCCACTGGTTAACTAATATTCTGCCAAAACCCACACATGCCCAGGCTCTAGTCTTTCAAGTTTCACAACAGGAAGCTCAGTAGTGTCCTTATGTCAGGCAAAGTGTGACAGCCTGCTTCTGACGTATCATGCAGTAGGCCTGTGATTGCACCTCTGCTATTAGTTTCATTTGCTCTGACGAAAGCATGTCTGAGATCGCAGCATCTTTCTCCTGGACCAGAGGTTTTCAAAGTGGGAAGCAGACCTCCCCTGTGGCGCTCCAATTTGTGATTTGATTAAAGAGTTAAATAGTTCTTACACACGGCAGTTTTGGGGAATTATAACAAATTTTCTTACCTGACATCACACTGCACTGAAAACTCATTTCACTCAATTCCCGGTGGAGTGGGCAGATTCAAGGTCTGGACCCAGGAAATCCCCCCGCCCCCTCCCCAAGTCAAAAATTAATACATTTCTTCGGATAGACCTTTTTTATATATGTGGTGTAGTCTAGTCAAAAATTGATTTAATTTGTGATCTGATCGTCCTGCAGGTATCCAAAGTAAAACAACACTGTCAAAGATGACACAGCATAGCTTACTTGGTATTATATTGCACTTGATACCATATAAACTAATCTTTTGGAAGAAGAATTTGAAAATGTAAATGACAGTCAGGGCATAAAACCAATGATCTGTTGATCTTTGCAGATCAATGACAATCTCGCAATGGCATAGCTGCCTGTGCTAAAAAGACATATGTTTAAATTGAAAATCAAATTGAATCGTGACCTTAGAAGCGAAAGTCATATCTAATCGAGGATTTGGAGAATCGTGACACCCCTAATCGGAGGCCCATCTGGCATCCAACTGGGGGCCAGATTTGGCCCATGGACCCAAGTTGAGTATCAGTGGTCTAAGGGATCAAATAAAATACTCATGACCCCATGGACATCCAGGAATCGAGCAAAACAAGCAAGTAAATTAAGGGGGGCATCTTTTACCAAGCTCAATCTGAGGAGAGGCCCACAGTCTGAGACTCTGAAAACCTCTGTCCTGAACTGACAAATGGTGAACAAAGGCAAATGTTTGCCAGGGGATAAACATCTGCCTAGTGTAGCTATATGATACACGATGGCATACATAAGGAAACTGCATCCATTTTGGACCCACATTTCTGAGCTAAGGTCACATGTCTGCGGTCCTCAACATCAGCCTCATGTCTGCAGCAGCCAGCAGAGTGAAGTGATCAACAAACGGCTTAAACATGAACATACCAGCGATGCCGTCCTCTACACAAACAATCTGACACAATGTCAGTGTCAGAAGACAGCTGCGAGGCTCATACCAAGCTAACTATCCAGTGGTAAAACACCGGTGTTTCGACTGCTTCAAACTGTGACACACTGGTGCTATGACACAGGGGCGTGTCTGCCTGCCTGTCTGCTCACACACACAGCATACGACAAACAAACACAGCTATTTGCATGGTATTGTAATAAACCTATCAACCGCTCAGTCTTGCCAAAACACCCACAAACATGGGTGCTAACTGAAGACGTGCTGCTGTATGTTGTGCTGTTAGCCATGTTGCTAACTTTCCTAGGCCCAATCTGGATTTACCACGTGGTTTCTCCTGCTATTGGCGCGATGCACACCCCAGCTGCCGGCTTCATGCCAGCCACACCTCAGCCGATATCGGCTATGACAACCATCTGTTTCATGAAAAGCAGAAAACATACCTAACAAACGACGATTTAAGAAGCCAGCCCTGAAGACAGGCGTGACGGCAGTCGCATCAATGAATGGGAACCTAGATAACTGTCAGGCTAAGGAGGTGGCTACCGGTTATTAGCTGGTACTCAATAGCTTAATATGCCACTCACATTCTGTAACTACCTACTTTAAAGCTTTAGCTGGCTAGGTGTAAGCACAGTACCAGTGCTGTCAAAGATGTCGTGACAACAATGAGTGCTGCAACTAGCCGGAATGAGTCAGACACCTCCGTCTCATCTCGCCCAGTTTAACAGCAACATCACCAGCCTACGTTTGCATTGATGCATTACAGAGGATCAGCTGTTTATAGGGACAAGCTGACAAGAAATCCCATATATACAAGTTCCCGTGTGTAATAACTTGCATCACAGCGTCTAACCTGAATCTACGACGATCTAGCAAGTAATGAGGCCCTAATGAAGGTGTCACAGCCTTCAAAGTTCAAAACAACTGCCCTGTCAAATCAGTCTCCAGCGATCCAGTGTCTCATAATGTCGTTATCCATATCACAACTGCCACTAAATATCTGACAGCATGCGTTGTCACATACTTTTGTTGTCTGTGGATACATAACATCAGAGTAGCGACTGTTTGGCTCATGAACAGAGAGAGCCTGCTGCATGAACAGGCACACTGACACAGCCACATCTTTCAACCACCTTTACATACGTGACGCCCCAAAAAAAAGGTTTCAGATTGCTGCCACCAACGTTACAGGGCCATCACATGGGTCCAGGTATCAAGTTATCAGTCTACATGTTATTTACAATTAGTCAACAAACATTTCTTTACACACAGAAGCCCAAACTGACAAATATGAGAACAGAAGGTCCGCCACTTTCTGCTAGGAGGCTGGCACCAGGACAAAACACAGCTTCGACACACAACTACAGTGATTTAACCCACTGCCACATATATAGCTCACTGTGAAGCTAGGTAGCAAACGGCTGGCTAGCTAGCAAGCAACAAAAATTATGTTAATCGGCAAAAACAACAACACTGTAATGCGACAGTCTGTTTGTCGCTTGTCAAATATAATATATTACACACAATGTAATGTGTTTCTATATGTGGCACGAGTAAGTACTCATCTTTGATGTCTATCGTAGTGTTAGCCTGCTAGCCGGGCTAGCTAAAGTGAAGAAAGAACACCCACGTCGCATTAGCATGGAATGCTAGCAAGCGGCTAGCTAGCTAATCCCTGAAAACACAGCAGGAACACCACTGAGCAGTAAGCACTGAAGAAAAGTCACCACAGCGAGGTTTATCTTCACACCAAGAGGATAAACATGCATTACAATGTCCTCCCCGAGTCTCTACGGAACATCCACTTGACACTTATCTGAAAATATGAGCATTTTAATAAAGAATTTAGCTCAGGACCGTGGCCGTTACCTTTCTCTCCTTGAGTCCGCAGAGCCGGACGGACGGAAAATCTTCCCGGAAGCCGGTAGCGAGGTAATTCCGGCAAAATCCCATCACGTGAAACTTTCCCAGTAATCGTGCTCTCGGCTGTAAAAACTGTATTTTCATATCGTTTGTCGCCTGAGCAACTGACATTGAGACGTGTTAATATTTAAATGTTGCTCAAGACATTTCAGCTTTGTTTTCAAAATAAAGCCATGTTCCAGTCACATGCAGATAAAATAAGGAATGTTTGATTTCATTTAAATTTAAAGGGACAGGTCACCACAAAATCAAAAATACATATTTTTCCTCTCACCTGTAGTGCTATGTAACCATCAAAATCATAGGGTGTCAAACTCATTTTAGTTCATGGCAACACACTTCCCAATTTGATCTCAAGTAGACTGGACTAGTAAAATAATTGCATAATAATCTATTCGTAACAATACCTCCAATTTTTCCCTTTATAGTGATAAGTAGTAATAAGTACATTCTGAAATCATTCACAATTAACGACGCATTCATTTACATAACAGTTGATGAACTGCCTGAGATGTCTTCAGAAAAATAATTGCAATTTCTACAATGTCTCAGTTTTTACATATTCAGTCAGGCTATTTTCATAGTTCATGTGCATGAAAATCTACACATCACAGTAGATCTACAAGTGCTCAAAACATTTATGTATTTAGGAACTGAAGAACAATATAATATTTTACTTCTTTATTATTCAAACAACTTGTCTAGATCTAGATTTTTTTTAAGATACATTTCCATACCTGTGTTGTAATGCCGGCATCATCACACAATACCAACTAAAGAGGAAGCTAATGAGGAAGAAGGTTATGATATCCTCTGCCCTACAAACCATTTACAAATCAAATCAAGCTTCAGCAGTGTCTTAGCAGCAGGGCTCCACCAAAACTGTTTTATGATTGAAGCCTGACAAAGATTACTTTGTACTGAAGCTGCTGACTTAAAATACTTTGCATAATGTTCAACATTTGTAAGTATGATCACAATAAATATTCATTGTTTTGTCTGATAATAGTATTCTTGTCTGGTTTTGCAAAGTCATCTAATGGAGCGGACTGGATCCTTTGGCTGGCCAGTTCTGGCCCCCAGGCTGTATGTTTGACACCTCTGATCTGGATTATTCTGGTGTGAGTTGCCAAGTTTGGAAGATATTGATCAAAGTTGTCTGCCTTCTCTCCAATATAATCAAACTAGATGGCACTCAGCTTGTGGTGCTTAAAATGGCAAAAAAAAAAATAATTTTTTTTTTGAAAAACTCAACAGCAATGTCTCTTTCTAGAAATCATGACCTGGTTACTCAAGATAATCCACAGACCTTGTTGCGAACAGTTTCATGTAGGACCTACTTTCTTTATATCGAACTATACCTGCCAACTGTATCACTGCAACAAAAAGAAGCATCTACTCATGGATGAGAGCTGACAACTAAGTTGAGGAGGACGCCATTAATGTTTACATTCTGCACAGTCAAAAGCACAGGGCTCTCGTCCTTAATATTTTACTGTTATTAGGTACATTTTTTGTATATAAATGTAGGTATGTTAAAACTCAACCCTGTTTAAGTCACCTTAGAATGAGCTACAAATACTAATTAAAGTCAATGATGATTATGAACAATAAAAAAACTCAAGTTATTCTCATTATTTGATGTATTTCGATTTGATTTGATTGGTGCAATGTTCTTTTATGTACTGTACTTTTTTATCATTAATTTCTCTTTTTATTTAAATATTTTTATTTCACTTCAGTTTTAATTTTTTGTATTAGTTTTTTCCATGCTCAGAGAACTGATGCTTTGATCACCACAAGCTGAGTGTCATCTAGTTACATTATTTTTGAGAGAAAGCAGACGGCTGATATCTTTAAAATTCTGACTCACACCTCAGCAATCTAGACGGATAAATAGCACTAGAGATAAGAGGGAAAAAATGTTTGTTGATTTTAAGGTTAACTGTCCCTTTAAGTTAGCCACCATCTACAAATTGATCTACAAACAATTACTGAAATGACTATTGTACTAAAGTACAAAACTAAAAAATGAGGGTGTAGTGGGAGGGGGTGAATCCAATTAAACTCAGTTTATGCACCTCTTTGAAATGAGGCTGAGAGTTTGTTTAGCTATTTTCAGGTCAACAGTATCACTGTTACTTTGGGGCCTAAGGCAAACACAGGCATGTAGACCTCCACATCCCTTTTTCGATCCTTGAATAAATAATAATTCACAAAAATAAACTATTATCCATGGTGGATTGCAGGGGATGAAGTGAGAACTCACAGCCTCAGGAAAGAAACTGCTCTTAAATCTGGTAATAGAGCAGCAGATACTTCTCTGTCTGTTGGCAGATGACAGCAGGGTGAGCAGAATATGGCTGGGGTGGATGTTGTCTTTATGCTCCCACATCCTCCTTTTTTCTGCACTGCTGGGGTAGCTTAGCTTCATTTTTCAGTGGTCTATACATCAGGCTGAGCCATTTGTTTACACAAGTTAGCGACTCTCTTCCAGAATCATGTTAAAGATGCTCTGTTAGGTTAGGGACTAATCCAGATGGGCCCTGAGAATTAAACATGGCATGATGCCATTTTAGTATATTGGATTTTCAGAAAGACATAATTAACAAAAACTTTAAAAAAGGAAAACTTTCTTAACCATAAGTTTATGATGCATTTTATGGGGCCCACAGTAGCCTAGACCATAAGGCATTTGCTTACTTTTGCATAACAGTAAGTGCCCCCCTGACCTGTCGTTCCATTTATCCACCTAGTTTTGCTGTTAGTTGCTGTGCTGTATGAGTTTTGAATATATTGACTGTAGAGATGCCTGCCTTCTTCTCTTGACAGACCGAGTGCCATCTACCATTCTATTCTGCCATTCTATTTTAGAGCAGGCAGACATATCAACAGCCAGTATCTCCAAAACTCACAACAGCTCAACTCATCTCACACCAAAAGTAAAAGTAGCACTACAGGCCAGAGGAAAAATAAACATATCTGATTTTAGGATGGGCTGTCCATTTAAACTAAATACTTATCAGCCACTGCTGACAGAACAAGTCTGTACATTACGTTGCATGAATTGAAGTTAAATGGTTAACAGCTACAGGACATCAAATTAAAATGAATGAACCAAAAATAAAACAATAAATCTTCAAAAACGAAACCCTCATTAAAATTTTTCAAAGCTCCTTAAGGATAAATTGAATAAAGTGACATGAAAGACCAAGGACACTCGGCATAATTGATATCATGCATTTGGTCCCAAGCCAAGTAGAGAGATACAGAGGACAAAAGTGTTACACTTGCTTTTGACGTTTAGAAAGAGAAAACCAAGTATAACAGTGTAATATGAATTGCAGATTTATATCAATATATTCAACTGTTTTCTCAGAATAGGTGTATGTGTGTATGGTGACCAGACTTTTCTTTCCCTTAGGTGGTGCTAGTAGACATCTGTAGAAGTGTCTGATAATGACTAAACAGCTCCTCCCTGTGCAGAACCTGCACCCTGCTTAATCTGAATGAATGCACACACATGTAAATTATAAGTCAGCCATGAATGCTGACATCTTTTGCACCTAAATCAACATAACACCCACAGCCATCACATTTCCACCATGTGGATCTGAGTTTTTATTTTTGATTTAATCTTTTACAGTACTGTAACAAAAACCAAAAAAAACAACAGAAGAAAAACGTGATGAAGAATACATACTTTTAAATGCTCTAATTACAAAAGATGACCCAGGATGTAAGCAGTGGGGAAAAACACATCTGAAGCACTGATGTGGACTGAGCAGTTGTTATTCACTTACTGATGATGACATATACAGAGGTTTGGTGAACAGTTCCCCAGGTCAGTCAAACAGCTGGTTCAGTACATGTGGGAGAGATGGATCAAAATTAGAGCAATGAGGAAACCATCTATGTAGAGTGGATGAGGTCCCAGTTTGACCCTCTCTGTGTCATCCCAGTCCAATTAACCAGACCCCAGCCATCCATTTTTAATGACAGCTGGAACTGGGCCAGAGACGACAGTGAGAAGACACAGTGAGGAAGAAGGATAGGCCTGCCTTGCTCTTTTCAGCCATGCAATAAACAACTAAATATAACAACTGCCAAGAGCCACGGAGGACTACCCTTACAAACAGAGCAAAGAGCCAGTGAGAATGGACAGTCTAGGTTTCATAGTTGGGGTTCTTGCGGAGGATGACGAAGCCCTCCAGGATGGGGGTGACGGGCAGGTACTCCTCTGTGGCCAGCTCAGCCCGCTCTCCATGAGCCAGCAGCACTGGCGTGGTGTGGGTCTGGAAACCTGTGATGGCCTTTGGCTTACCCGCCTGGCCTACGACATCCACAGCCTGTAAACAGATCAGACAAAAAAAAAAAAAACCTTCAGGCCAGAGTTCTTATTGGACTTTGGATGCTGATGAAATTCCACAACCTCCCCCATTTCTATATCACATTCATTTCAGCTGAATGTTTGTCTACACTCCCAAGTTCTACATTTTGAGAAATGCAGCTATTTGTGGCAAGTTAGACAAGACTGATGCCACTTTCATAGTTGTTAAATATGATGCAACAGCCAGGAGACTGGCAGCTTAGCTTAGCATAGACACTGGAGGCAGGGGGGAAACCACTAGCCTGGCTCTGAACAATTAACATGACACATCTCGTTTGTTAAATCCATACAAAATCCTAAAACTTGGTTGCACCAACAAGGACTAATTTTTAAATCTGATTAAATCATTGTTAGAATTGTGTTGTACTAAATGTTTCAACTACCTTAAAAATTAAGAAAATTAAATTTAAACTTTTTTTTTTTTAATTTTAACAAATGCTTTGATAATGGTATCATTAATAATGCCCTTGACCTTAATTAAAGTGGTACTATTTGGACTTGCCATAAAGATGTCATTAAAGGCCAGGTTGGCAACAGAGTACAGTGCAGAGATTATTTACAGAGTTTCTTGATGGACACCCACTTTGATAATCTTGTGAGGTTAAATATTTCACATTAAGTTTAAAGCCTGACACATCATATATTGTTTGTCAAACCAAAAATCTTGCCCAATATTTGTAAGTCACAGAGCATTTTCTGTTATGATGTATAAAGTTTATATCTTGCAATACACAATATTTGAACAACAGCAGAAATTTAACAAATAATCCTGTCAGACTAATTATACTAATTTGTGTAGGCTTCACCTGTCCAACTCTGACAGACACAGGCAGTGGTCGTAGCTCCTCATCAAATGTGACCAACATTCGTGGCTGCATGGCTGCTACCAGACCGTAGAGAATGTAGTGAGATTTCCCCAGGATGACTGCAATACACAGAGTGAACACCAGGGAGAACATGAACACAAGGGGAATCACTGACAGAATACACACTTCAAATTATAAAACAGAAATGGACAATATTAAGTGTGTGCAGGCATCAGGAAGAAAATTAACTGACTGTTCTTGACGTCGAGGAAGGAAACAAGCACGGTGAGCAGTCCAGCCACAGCGACCTGACTCATCAGCTGCCTGTCGCTATGGTAGGGACAAAGTGTCAGTGTGCCTTTGCCCAGGTGAGTCAGACCCTGCAGAGTCACAAACAGCACAGAGTCAATAGTAGCTCATACAAAAACACACACGCTTTCCCAAAAGTTCACATGGGCCTGGTACAGTGTGCTTTTTGTGTTACCACCCACCTGAGCCAATCGGACCATGAAGAGATTGTTCGGGTCTTTGGCGTGATACTGGGCCAGCTGCCGCAGCATGGCGGCCAGACGGGCGTTATTTGTGCCTGAGGAAATGGAAAAAGTGAAGAGCCCGTTAAATATGTTGAGGAAGTTGACATGAGAGGCACTCCCAGAGGAGACGGCATTGTGCATCAAAGCTTTTTTCACAAGCCATAACTTTGTTTCCCTGGTAGCGCCTGAGCATTTGACTAATACCTGGAACAATCATTACCATCCCATAAGATTATTATGCAATGTAAACACTGTTCACTACTCCAGGAAATAAGACAAACCTTAGCTACAACTTGGCTACGGGAGATATTTCTAGTCCACTCAGCTCATTGAACTGTTAAAGCCAATGTTATGCTAGCAAGATTCAAAGCAGCACTGTGTACTGTTGACAAACATAAATATAATTTTACAGTTTGTTTAACAACAAGACTAGCAAGCCATCCAGGCATGTCATTTCTCATTTTGTGACCAGGGGGATAGTACTTCATCCTCTCATCTAAATTGTAAAGACTGATTTAAATTTGACACAAGGCCGAGGGCAGTGCCCATGTGTAATCTGGGTCCTAAGCGTTGTAAGCTTATAGGGACACCTGGCTCGGTCTGAAAAACAGAAGCGCGTACGCCGCTTAGGTGCTGGCCCAGTTAACCACCGACTGAATTGTTAAGGAGATTCATCTGTTATCAGACATTTACCAAAAAGCAAGTTGTCTGCATCCCTTGTTAATGTTTGTAATGACAGCTGTTTACTTTCATGTGATTGAGACATGAGGTAGTTGGATACAGTTAGCAACTTGTGATCAGCAGTAGTCAGGCTGTGTGCATTGATGTGTTTTGGGGGGAGTGGCTTTGGTGGCAGTGGGTGTGATTTTTTTTTAGTTAAATACTTTTAAAATGTAGCTCACTGTTAGTGGTTTCTCAAATGCTATCGATCTTAGCTTTAAAAACAATTTTTAAACAAAATAAAGCATATTTGATACACCAAGTATACAGGATTTTAGTATTGTCACAGTTGTGAACACAGTGTTAACATTATTCTCTGTAATGCTTATAACCAGACTTACCACTGCCCACCATGCCCATGGCAAAGATGGAGTTGTGGGACACCTCGGGGTCAGCGTCGTGGGAAAATTTGCTGAGGGTGTCCAAGATGTTCAAACGGGGGTTGGACACAGAAATGAGAGCCAGGGCCAGGGGCACCGCTCGCCTCAGGGTGGGCTCACCATAACGCAGCTGATGATAAGAATAAAGAGAAAATAAGACGGTTTAAGACAGAGTAAATGAATCACTAAGAAGCCACAACAGTTAAGCTTGAATTATTTTAAGTGACTGCTGAAGCTGTCACGTCCCATGAAAGGGAACTTGTAATGCTATGATCTCATTTTCATTCATCAAGGGTATCAGGATGAATAAGTTAACAAATTAACAAATGACTGATAACAGAGTGCAGACAGAAGAGAAAATACACGGAGAAGGATCAAAAGTAGGGCTGAAGTAATGTGGATCAAAATAATGGAACATTAAAGCAAAGATGCTGAAGTCTGAAAAATGAAAGCACTGTTCGGTCAGAATAACAGACAAACAGATCTCAGACTCAGAGGAAGGTAAAATGCGATGTGGATCAAAAGAATAAGAAATGAAACATGGTGAGACAGAGGAACAATAACATATTCAGTAAAGTTAACAAAAGTAAGACAAGATTAGAAAACTTTTAGGCAGTAAGAAGTTCTACTGACCAGATGTCCAAATGTTCGCAGTGCCATTTCAGAACCAATCTCCTCCCCCATGGCAATGAGGGCAATACCAAGAACAGCTACACCCTGAGAGGAAAACATAAAAATCATCAATTTTCTCAGACAAAGAACTACTGAATAGAGAGAAATACTGCCAAACAACTTATTTGATGACGATAGTGGTCATAACTTAGTGCTTACTTGGTGGGAGCCCATGTCAGCAGATGTCTCCTTCTTATCTTTGTCCTTCTTATCCTTCTTGTCCTTGTCCTCCTCCTTTTCCTTCTCCTTGGCTTCGTAGTGCTCACTGCAGATATGGAGAAGCTGCTGCACCTTCAGCACATTACCAGAACCTAAGATGGAGGCAAGTTGTTACAGTGATTAAAATCAGCAGGTATTGCACTACAGGTGGTTTGGTGTATGGTTGGCTTATACAGAAGTAATTACATGCAGAGATTGAGTCATCGATATTCGGGTTGGGCAAACATATTGGCCATCAGCAATTGGCTCCCTCTCCGGTTGTCTTTTTTGGTAATTATTGTCAGTTTATTGTACTAATTTAATGGTCTGCCTCTGAAGAGCACTACTAGAACCACAACTAGCTCAGCAAACAAAGCTCAGCGACAGACTCTTAATTCAGGGGCACACTGAGGTGAAGAACGAATGTTGAGCCAGAATGTTTTAACATTTAAACATGTAATATGTAAGTTCTGCTACAAGGGTCTCTTTCACATTAAAACAATAACAAAAGACATAGTTTGACAACATTAGGTAGTAGCATGGGATCATGAAGTTGTTATCTTCACTTTTAAACAGCCACCATAGCTGATGAAAATCTATCTGACATGATTCAGGCAGAAATCATGTTCATGTTGAATTCTCGTTACATTTAAGATTATGCGAGTACACAATTTAACATAATACTGTATATAACATATGTCTTTTTAGACATTTTAATGGAGAAATGTTACAAATTATAGCTTTGATGTGTTGCATTGAAGATTTATTTTGACTGAACCAGAGCTGGTTTGTTGTTGGAAAAGTGGAAAGACTAATAAATACAGATTTGGAGAGTTTTATTATTTGTTTCTGTCAAGTTTGAATTAAGTTTGTTTACAATGAATTAATAAGAAAATTAAGCTAGTCTATTTCCTTCTTGACAATTTGAGCTTATTTTGTTATTTAATGGACATAGCAAACTTATATGACCTAGTAAACTTTCTGTGGAGTGTGCAGTTTTCCTTCAATAGCATAAGCACAACAGTGTGTGTGGTCACAGCGGGTGTGGTGTAGCAAAAGAAAGAAAGGAAAAAATGTGTGCTGGTGGCTGCGCTCAGCAGACTGGTGTTGGTGATCAGGGCAGAGGGATTTAAGTTCAGCAGTTAATTTGTCCAGTGGCAGTAAATCTACATTTTGCTCAAGAATGATCACTGCAGTAGAAGTTCTTGTGTCTTGCTTCCCAGCTTCTGGGTAAAGTAAAGGAAAGAGTGTGGGATTACAAACCAGAGCAGAGTGTGCTGCCCTCTGGCTTGGATGATACAAAATGCGGATAAAAATATGCCTCCAGTGCCTTGTGACTGGGCATCAACCTTGCGTTTATGCGTATATTATCGAAAAAAAGACTTGAGGCAAATTAAAAATAAATGCTTCAGGTTGTGTTTATGCCCGTCAGCTAGGACGAAAGCGTGCACAGAACCGGTGCTGACACCGGTGCTGCATTGTTTAAACTGAGGGCATTTCTACTGCTTAAGACATGCAAGCGAAAAACACACCTGACTCACTTGCAGTTGAGACAGGGGGTAACGGATATCTGCATGCATGCAAAAAACAAACTTGCTTAAGAATGACTGGAGGACAGCACAATGACACTGACCTGCATATGCACAGATATCCACTAGTGTGTTGGCAAAGCTGCGGAAAGGTTCAGGTACAACCTGTAGAGCTGCCAGGGTCGTCTCAATCGCCTCTCCTTTACCTACAGACAGTGAGTAACAAGCAGAGTAGTTACAGCAGCTACATCACAGGGGACAGGAAACTGATTTCTATCATAGATCTTGACCTCATCATTCTAACTAGCCCATACTCACCCAGGTGGTTGAGTCCCAGTCCCAAAGGCAACCAGCGGGCATATGAGTCCTTCAGCTCCTGTTCGTTCTTCTCCATGATGGTCTGAACGATGGTGGAGGTCACATCACCATTACAAGAGCCTACTGCAATCATACCGCACGCCAGCGCCGTCACGCCAACCACCTGGAGATTAAACACGCATGCTCAAATATTGCTAATCTTAACATATGTAGAGTGACAGGAGCTCTTGGCACAAAATGGACACGCATACCTCCATGCTGGATTTGGAATCTCCCATGACAGGAAGAAGCAGAGAGAGGACGTCTTCTCTGTTGGAGCCAGCATAGGCTAGGCCCAGTCTGAAACCAAGACAATGAGGATCAACACACAGTCATAATATGCTATCAGATGATAAAACTGATCCCAACAGGAGAAATTCAAGAGTTAAAGAGCAGTACAAGAAAGAGACCAAAGACACAGGTACATTAATAACTAATAACATTAAGAAGGCATATACAGTGCCTTATTATGGAAGCCCATGTGTGCCAATGTGATGGGAAAAAAAATTCTATAAGTCATTATGAGCAACTCTCAAAATAACGACTATCTGAAAATAATGACTTAATATCTCAAAATAATGAGAAATCTTGTCAAAATAATGATTTTCTACATGTTAACATTCTCCTCACCCAAAGATGGCACCTATCCTCATGATGTTGCTGTTGTGGAGGACGTAGTCAGAGAGCAAGGCGAGAGCCGGGTCACACTCATTCCTCACACCTGAGTTGACAATGCCACAGGCCAGGAGGGCACCAGACTGCACAGAGACAGAGAGACGGAGAGATTACGGAGGTGTAGGAAAAATAAGAAAAACTGTTTTTCCTCTGTCTCACAGAACATGCTACTGTTACTTCTTCACATTCTGTGGATAGTACTGATTCATTTTATAAAATAAAATTTTGGCCATATCTTACACACTGTATCTTTGATTACGTTAACTTTAACTGGATGTGCTGTAATAACTTTATTAAACTGATGGCATGTAGAGTATCTCATAAGGGCAGAACAGGTTAAGATGCGGAGATGCGACAATAATATTTTTAATGACTCATCTTTAAAAGGATGCAATATTACCACCATATAATCATCTAAACGTAATATATGAGCTGTGTTATGGGAAAATTCGGGAAATCCAATGTTTACCTTGATGTAGTCCTCAGAGGAATAGAGATATTTGTCAATCTGGGTCAGACCACCGTCCACGTCCCACAGCAGGATCATACCCAGGGAGGCTGCAGCACTCAACATACCTGAGGACATTTACATCAACTTTAGTCACTGAAAGGTGCATCGAAATATGCATCAAAATACAATATCAATATGCATCGAAATACAAGGATCACAAATAGCTGATATATTAAACACCTACATATTCGTGATGAATTCTGCTCAGTCAAAGCTAATGTAAATTAAAGTCCTGTGAGTAATACAGCAACAGGGCCTATCTGGTACTTCCACTACTACTGTGTCTGTGTGTGTGTGTGTGTGTGTGTGTGTGTGTGTTTTCTTTTACCGTGGTCCTTGTTCTTGTACAACCATTTGTTGCCATCGTCAGTGAGCAGCTTGTCCTGTCCAAATGCTGCATTGACAAAGCCGTTCACAAAGGAAGAGGCCAAGTTCATACGAGCCGAGTCCACCTGAGAGCCGCTGCCTCCAAACCCTGTCACATACAGCACAGGGGTCACACAAAATGCCAATCCACTGACAATCAATAAACAGAAATTATTTTCTGTTCACCTGCCACAGTGGCCAGTAAGTCACAAAACACAGCAGCCATCTTTATTCTACATTAGATCATTTCCTCACCTAGAGTAAGCTAAACTGAGTCGTGTCACTGTCTCCACCCAATACACAACCTAACTGAACATACACACAACTTGCATAAATGGACTCACTGTTGTTTTCCAGGTGTGTTTTGTAGATGTCATCTGGCACTTTGGGTTCCATGATGTCCAACTGGGGAGGACAAGAGAAGCGTATTATCACAGGGTGTAAACATGTATCAGCATGTTAAATGTGAGACTTTTAAAGAGGACATATTATGCTCATTTTCGGGCCTTTGTACTGAGTCTTGGACTCTTATAGAGCAGCTACATGCGATTACCCGC
>JAJHUR010080184.1:0-18402 GCA_027495735.1 Lutjanus campechanus | reverse complement strand
TTTGTTTTAAGTTTTATTATAATAATAATAATAATAATAATAATAATAATAATAATAATGGATTACATTTATATAGTGCTTTATCATAGACACTCAAAGCGCTTCACAAATTTTAGTAAAATTAATAGAAATAAATTGAAAACCTCTCTTATGCTGTGTTAATAACTGAAATGCAGTTAATTAGATCCCGTGGTATAGTGCTGGAAGTCTGCTGTTTGTTTACACTGAACTGAAAGCTCAACTCTCACCGCTACACCACTGATTATAAGTGACATGTTTATATTTAACTCCCTACCAACTGTGTGTTTCATTAAGTAACTTGCCACTAACGTAACTTAACTCAGTTATTATGCGTTACCTTTACTTTGGCGTGTAAAGCTGGGTGCTGATCCCGCAAATGCTGCATCAAGTTAGATGTGTTTGACTCTTTAGCCGCAACTTATTTTCGGCAGGTTTTGCGGACAGGTGATCCACCGTCTTGAATGACTCCCTGGTCATTCTTGGTGTATCCAAAATGCTCCCACACTGCCGACTTCACTCTTTTCTTTGGTGGAAACTAAGCTTCGCTGCTTGGTCCTTCTGCCATTGCTAAGCTACAGTAGCGTGGCCTCCATGTCTCTTGATACGCACGGCACTTAAAGCAGGTGCACCGCTGGTGTAACTTTGTTTTCGTGCCGTGCAGGTTGCGCCAAAAATAATGTGCCAGCATAATGTCCGTTTTTTGCGAGTGAGAACAGAAACACTTGGTGTAGCGGAGCCTTTGGGATTAAATAACCGTGACGTTTTAAAGCTCGGTTAATAGTAAAATCGGTTAATCGCTGCATCCCTAGCCACCCAAGCCCGCTACAAGATGTCAAAAATTGTTCCAAATGCTCATCACTATTTCCCAGAGCCCAAAGTGATGTCTTCAGATGTCTTTGTTTGTCCAACCAACAGTCCAAAACCCAGAGACTCTTCATTTACTGTCATAAATGACAAAGAAAAGCAGCAAATTCTCACATTTAAGAAACTTGAAGTAGCAAATATTTATTCTTTCAATCGACTAATCGATTAATCTGCTGATCATTGCAGCTCTACACCAACTTGATCCCACGTCCACAGTCAGAAACACTCACCACAACATCATCTGCCTCTGAAAATAGACATATGCTGCCAAAAATCAAAAATAGACTAAATTAATTAATTAATTTACCATTTAATGCACAAAAAAGAATATTAGAAATAAATACAGGCATAAAATGTGACATAAACAGATATAAATAAATGTAAATGAATAAATTAGAGTTGAACAATTTAGAAAAAAATCTAATTGTGGTTATTTTGACTGATTTTGCAATTATGATTTGTGATATTACAGGTAATGATCATTTTTACATCATTATTCTTATATTGATTGAAAAAAACAAGGATGCACAACATTCATTAGTTTAAAAGCTTTGTGACACATTTTTTGCCTTTAACAAGTATTGCACCTCCTGCCAGCTGAAAATTATAGAAAGCCATATTGTGATTTCAATAAAATGTTGATTAATTGTGCAGCCCTAAAATGAATAAATTAAGTGGTAACATACATAAACAGGGAAATTTATGGTAAATGGTTTATGGTTTAAGGTAAATATATATAAACACAAATTAAAACAAATATATATATATATATATATATATATACATATATATATATATTTGTGCATTTAATGGCATATTTTATGTATTTTGTCATTTATTTAATGTTTTTTGTTTTTTGTTTTGTTTTGTTTTGTTTTTTGGTAGTCCGTACTTGTCCTCCTGTTTGACTGATAGCAGAGACAGTGCAGAGGTGGTGGGGTTGTTTACTTGAATATGTTAGTCTTGTCTGTCTGACTCATTGATCCTCTCTCTGACTGAGGTTTGTACAGCATATTATTACAGTATTGTTATTATTATTATTATCATTATTATTATTATTGTTATTATGATTATTATGATGATGATTATTATTATTATTATTGTTATTGTTATTGTTATTGTTATTGTTATTATCATTATCATTATCATTATTATTATTATTATTATTATTAAAAAGTACAGAACCAAAAGAGTTAGTTCACTAGTCACAGGTAAAAATAAACAAACTGGGTTCATCCTCCTGTTCAGAAAGAACAAATCAGTGAATGTTAGACCCTTGTTGTTTAGTCTGACATGTCCTCGGTCTCCTCCCAGGTGATGTTGCAGTGAAGATGTTGAACGTCACTGCTCCCACACCACAACAGCTCCAGGCCTTCAAGAATGAAGTGGGAGTCCTCAGGTAACATCTGCACCTTTTCTGACAAACTTTAGACTAACATCATACCCTTCTTTAATAAATCCAGACAAAACTGCTGCACTTCTGTAGTTTAAATTTTGTGTGTGTGTGTGTGTGTTTGCACCAGGAAAACACGTCATGTGAACATCCTGCTGTTCATGGGCTACACCACCAAGCCTCAGCTGGCCATCGTGACCCAGTGGTGTGAAGGCTCCAGTCTGTACCACCACCTGCACATCATCGAGACCAAGTTTGAGATGATCAAGCTGATCGACATCGCCCGGCAGACCGCTCAGGGCATGGAGTGAGTCCCCCCACAGATCCGGGAACCATACAGACACATTTCACCGTGTGCGTGTGCAGTCAGTGTAATAACTTTCTTCTTTTCCTCCTCAGTTACCTGCACGCCAAATCAATCATCCACAGAGATCTGAAGAGCAACAGTATCCTGCTGAAACATGTCGCCCAATCACATCATCTCTCTGACTGAAACTTTAATGTCATCTGTTGATGATGTTGGGATTTATTTTGTATGAGCTACTTATCCATAGTCAGTGTATGAACTACAGTAGATGGAGAGGCAGCAGGTGGACTGCTTTAATCTGTGGATCAGCTGAAGTGGACATTGTATTTAAAACATTATCACCACTTTACCTTGCTGGTCTGCTGCTGCCTCCATCTGTTAGTGTGTTAGTTGTTGTGTGACTTCAGTGTCTTAAAGGTTAGTTCAAATTCACCAAAGTCACACAATAACACTTACTTCCTCTTCTTTCTACTCTTCATATTCCTGTTCATCTTCTTTCTTTTCTTCTTCATATTCTTACTTTTCATCTTTGTCTTCTCACTCTTCTTCTTTATCTCACTCTTTTTACTCTTGTCATTCTTTTTCTTCTTTTTCTCAGTCTCCTTCTTACTCTTCTTTGTCTTCTTCTCACTCTTCTGCCTCTTCATCTTCTTACTGTTTTCTATGTCTTCTTACTCTTTTCGTCTTCTTACTCTTTTTCTTTTTTTCTCTTCTTACTCTTCTGATTCTTTTTCTTTTTCTTGCTCTTCTTCTTACTCTTCTTTGTCTTGTTCTCACTCTTCTTTTTCTTATGCTTCTTCTCACTCTTCTTACTTTGTTCTTTGTCTTCTTACTCTTTGTTTTCTCCTTACTTTTCTTCTTCTTCTCACTCTTCCTCTTTTTCATACTCTTTTTCTTCTTGCTCTGTCTGACATGAAGTTTGTAGTATCTTTCTCTAAAGTGGGGATGTGTGGAATGCCATCGACTGTAGGTAACACACTGACTATGGATCAGTACCTCATACAACCACACTTAAAAAAAAAACTCATAAAATGATCCCTTTAAGAGACTGTAGAAGAAGAGTGTTTCCTTGACCTCATCTCCTCCAGATATTTTCCTCCACGAGGATCTGACAGTGAAGATCGGTGACTTTGGTCTGGCTACAGTGAAGTCCCGCTGGAGTGGCTCCCATCAGTTTGAACAGCTGTCTGGATCTATACTGTGGATGGTCAGTGATCATCGCCTGCTACTGATCCTTCAGCAAGTTTTCATTTGAATAAAAGAAAGAAATGTTTAGTCTTTGGGAGGATGAGTGTGTAGTTGTGTTGATTGGTGTAACCTGTTGTCTTTATGTGGTGTTAAGGCACCAGAAGTGATCCGGCTGCAGGACAAGAATCCCTACAGCTTCCAGTCAGACGTCTACGCCTTCGGCATCGTGCTGTACGAGCTCATGTCAGGAGCACTGCCCTACTCCAACATCAACAACAGAGACCAGGTGAGAGGAGTCTACAAGTCCACCTGATGTTTGAATAAACCACAACACAGCTCACTCTGATACGTTTCTACATTGTTTTTCATATCAGTCAGAACACAGCTCAGTAGGTTAGACGTGTACCAAACCCCTTCACACATGGTTTTACTGTGCAGTGTGAGGTCTCAACCAAAATAACCCCAGTGAGCAGAAATATAGGTACCCTGCCCCTGGGGGTCACACCACACATTTGCATGTGTTGCCACATAAACATCTGCACGCATCAGCAGCATCACCCGCTCCCAAATATAGAAACAGATTTCCCCTAAAGAGGAGCCGAGCAGCTCTGCTGTATTTACTCTTCTTCTTTTTCTTCTTCTTCATGTCCTTACTCTTCACCTTCCACTTTCACTTTGTCTTCTTAGTCTTCATCTTCTTATTTGTTTTCTTCTTCGTCATCCTTGTTTTCTTACTATTCTTCTTTTTGCTCTTCTTCTTCTTCTTACTTTTAGTCATCATCTTTTCACTCTTCGCCTTATTTTTCTTCTGACTCTTCTTTGTTTTCTTGCTCTTCAGTTTCTTACTTGTTTTCTTCATATTCCGCTTTATTTTCTTCCTCTTCCTCTTCTTCCTCTTACTCTTGATCTTATCCCTCTTCCTCTTGGTCTTCTTTATCTTACTTTTAGTCATCTTCTTACTCTTCACCTTTCTCTTACTCTTCTCCCTATTTTTACTTTTAGTTTTCATCTACTTCCTCTTACTCTTTGCTTTTTTACTTTTTTTGTCTTCCTCTTCTTCCTCTTACTAATCTTCTTCTTATCTCCTTACTTTTACTTTTAGTCTTCTTCTTACTCCTCTCCTTCTTCTTACTCTTTGTCATCTTACTCATCTTCTTCTTACTTGTCTTTGTCTTCGTACTCTTTGCCTTTCTCTTACTCTTCTTCTAACTCTTGTCCCTATTTTTACTTTTAGTCTTCATCATCTTACTCTTCTTCTTACTTGTCTTTTTACTTTTCTTCCTCTTACTCTTCTTCGTTTTCATACTCTTCTTTTTACTCATCTTGTCTGAAGATTCTCAAACATCCAGGTCATGGTGTTTGTAGAAGGGATATCGTAGGCAAATAGGTTGAAAACCCAACAAAGTCCAGTTGCCTATGATAACCCTTCTACCATTCATCTTCATCTTCTTCCTCTTCTTCATCTTTTTACCTTTCTTTGTCCTACTTTTCTTCATCGTCTTACTCTTCTTCTTACTCCTATTATTTTTCTTCTGTTTCCGTTTGCTCTTCTTCACATATAGTTTTAAAGAACTAGCTTCAATTCTAAGTCAATGAAATAACAAAAAATCAGTTTTAGCTGTCACTTAATCTGAAGGAAACAATATTATTAACAGGCAAATTATATGATCTTTATTTTGAGTTTATCTATTCATCAATGCACATAATTGAATAGCTTTTTATAATAGCTTCTTAGCTTCTGTGGTATTCCAGGGTCATAGTTCAGTCACATCTTCTGGCATCGCCATGTGAGCTCGACTACAGCTCTACAAAATGTTAACAGCTTGTTTATCGCTGCAACCAAATATTATAATGACACATCTCTTCTCACAGATCATATTCATGGTGGGGCGAGGGTACCTGTCTCCTGACCTCAGCAAGGTGCGCAGCAACTGTCCGAAGGCCATGAAGAGACTGATGGCCGACTGCCTGAAGAAGAAGAGAGAGGAGCGACCCCTCTTCCCTCAGGTGAGACGAATAAATACTAATGTTTTTATATTTCATTGCAAGGCAACAGATGCATGTGATTCATACATTAAAGACAGAATAAGCAGCAGCTGAATGATTATTAATATTAATGAAAATGTTCTTTTTACCTGAGATGTTCCATTACTTATTGATTCTGATACCTGAACTTTGCACATCAGCAAGTACAGAATACCAATCTAAAAAGTGCATTTAAAGATTCTTATTATTATGTTTGGTATTGTTTTTTCTACATATATATTTTATTTTTTAAATTGATATAGTAGTTATAATATGTTGTAAAACATTTCTTCCATGTTGTGCTGTTCTCTTGATACATTCGGTTTAATGTGCATTTACACAGCACACATTCTTTCACACATTACATGAAAATGTAACGTCACCACCCTCAGTATTTTTCCTGGCCTGTGTTCCTGACTGGCTTTTACTTGTTCATGCCGACCACATTATTTGATGGTGTTGATTGGAGACTGTGATGTAGGCCCAGAGGACAGGTTTGATCTTTAAAAATGTTTAGAAAAGTTTGCCTTCTTTCCTCTTTTCTGCTTTCTGTGAATTCTGTATCACATACATATTTGGTCCCATTTGCTCACAGGTTTGAATCAGTAGAGAATTGATCAGCTCTGCCACCAGGGGGCCTCAGAGGCTTCCAAGCTGAGGAAATCAGCTGAATGCAGCTGTGACTTCAGATACAGCACACAGCAGTGTTCATGGTTGTGTTTAGTGGTGAGAGGTGACCACACTGATGCTGACTGCTGATCCTGTGGCTGTTTGTGTGTTCCGTCAGATACTGGCGTCCATCGAGCTGCTGGCTCGCTCACTACCCAAAATCCACCGCAGCGCCTCAGAGCCTTCGTTAAACCGAGCCGGCTTTCAGACGGAGGACTTCAGCTTGTACGCCTGCGCCTCACCCAAAACCCCCATCCAGGCCGGGGGCTATGGTGAGCTCAGACACACAAACATCAGTCTCAGCAGTACACAAATACACTGAAGCGGGCGTCTGCAACCTGCAGCTCTTTAGCTAGTCCCCACAGGGAGTGGCTAAAGAGCCGCAGGGGGGCTGCAGGGGGGCTGCAGGGGAGAGAGGAAGTAGCTCCCTGTGACTTTGGCAAAGAAATATATGTAAATGAATAACGGTTATTTTTTTTAAACATTTAAATTTTCATCTGTCATTGTCGTAGGTCTTTTGAAAAATTTGAGACGATTCAAATTCCAACCAACTGCTAATCTTTTGTTGAGCTAATTGACTTTACTTCTTTGGATAAACTTAAATCTTTTGAGTTTAGTAGAAACCCAGAAAATTGTCTTTTAATAAATTCAAGTGAAAGTGAATGATGGTTTAAGTTTTAGTATTTTTAATTAAAAACATATAATTTTCAGGCACCAAAATAATGACAAATCAGGTTCACACTCACTTATATTTTGTTAGAGTTTCATCTAAAGTAAATTTTAGATCATATTTTTGGCCGGCAAAACTTTTTAAAAATATATTGCAAAACCCAACCCAACAAGAGCTGGACTCAGAACTCAAAAATCTATTGCGGGTCTATTTTGCTTATTTGTTTATTTATTTATTTATGTAGCAGGGTCAGAGTACAGCTACTTAGCTGCACCAGAGTTAGCTCTAAGCTCATTTTCATCTGTAGTCCTTGGGCAGGAATCAGAGAATAACTCTCTGCTAAAACATACATTCTTCAGGGAAAAAGGAGGGTTTTCTTTCTTTTTTTTGGCCAAAAATGGCCCTTTTGGTCATACAGGTTGCAGACCCCAGATATAAAACTCCAAAGCACACTTACCTGTGCTGAATTTTTCCATACATGAGGACACCTGCATTGTGAAGACATTTGTGCTTACATCATTAGATGTGTTGCTTGAGTAATTTTCTTTCTCTTTTACTTTTCAGGGGAGTTTTCAGCATTTAAGTAAGTGCTGCAGATCCCACCAGTCCATCCCTCGTCACTTCTCAAAAGTCTCGTGTCCATGCGGTGGATTCATTCATTACTGAAAAAACAAATAGTCTCAAAGAATGTGCTTTTTTCTTCGTCTGTCAACCTGAAGAAGGCAGCCTCATTGGAGTCCTTCCAACAAACAGCTGTCCAGCAGGCAAACGGCCACCGTGACAGACAGACAAAACTGAATTTGGGAAAAATAAAATACAAAAAAAAGAAACTTGAATGACACAAAAGGAAAAAAAAGAAAACCAAGACACAAAGATATCCATACCAAAAGAGTTTTAGGAGGAGACGGCAAACTCCACAGATCAACTTGCCTGCTGGAGGGAAAAGATGAAGGCAAAAGGAAGGAGAGACGGAGGTGAAATGTCAAGAGAAGTCGAGGCTTTGGGCGCCACTCGTCCCTTCATTTCCTGCGCGGGTGTGGAGGGAGGCCGGTTCATCAGCCGGGCCGCTGAACTGCACTTTGAGCGACGGGTAGAACGGGGCCTGCGGAAGGAGGAGAGGCCTCCCGTCCGTCCGTCCGTCGGGTGAGATGAAGGCCAGGCGTTAGCCCGCTCCCGAGACGAGCTGGAGGTCACTCAGCAGGGTTTAACCCCGAAGGAAGATGACTTGAAAGACAGATCTATTTTTATTTTTTCATATGTTCCTCATGTTTTAAATATTAGCTAGCACCTTGCTAGGAATGCTGAGCTTTTTTGTCATTTGTTTCTTTTGCAGCACAGGCCTTTGCTTTTTGTCTTTTTGGGCTTAATGCTGACCAAATTCTGCAGAATACTGTATTTTGCCTTCTGGTTTGCCCCAAACAAAGTCCACATCTGTGATGAAACGGCAGCAGCTACTGACAGATTCTGCTCTACTGTTTCAAAAATTTCAAAACCTTCCCATGAAAGCAGGTGTTCTCTCTGTAGAAAAGTCCGGAGCCTGCACTGTTCTGCCAACAACAGGAACTGTTCTTTGGAGGCCCTTTTCCACCAAATAAGCTTTGGTTCTTGAACGGTTTCTGTTCAAGATTCTTGCAGCCTTGGTGCTATCTAGCAAACCAGGCTGCGTCAAGGACGTCATCAACAGAGGGCGTTGCACAGTGTACAACGACCTGTAGAATATGATACGTCCACTTCAGTTCTCAAGGAAAACCTGCTAATTTTTGGTTCCAGCTTAGAACCAACTTTTCGGAACATTTTAAAAGTAGGTGCACGAACCCAAACGGAGCGGGTCCCATGTTGGTGGAAAAGGCCTATTTGAGGAAAAATGAGTGATGGGTTTCTCATTCCATTTAAATGGCCTGGTCTAAGCTAAGAAATGAGATGCGTGTTAATTAGCGAGCTTTAGAGGATTTAGAAGATTTTGCTCCTGAGATGCTCTACCTTTCCAAAGGATTTCCTGTTTGTGAAAGCAGCAGAAGCGGTTTTATCCCAAGGTTTCTGGTGGGAAAAGTCTAGAGCCCGACATGTTCTCCCGACCACAGAAGCTGTTCGTATGGAGGAAAAATTCGTTCTTCTGTTCAAAAAGCCTGGTTGAAGCCAAGCTGCTGCCCAGCATTTCCACTGAGCTGAGGAGTGTGTACAGTACTTGTGGCTCCGAGCTTCGAAGTTGTTATACGGCATCTTTGCAACAAAGCTTTTCCAAGTGCATGTTGTGTCACTGTTCTTTTCTTTTTCTTTTCTGTTGTTTTTTTTTTTTTGATCATGTGGCTTTCATATTGCACTCGGCTTAAAATAGGACCTTACCTGTTGCAGCTGCTGACTGATGGGCTGCAGCGTTACCTGCTGAAAGGGCCGGCGATCCTCCGGTTCCGTTAGTCTTGAAATGTTCTTTCAATCACACCTTTTTACTTTCTTTACACACATGCACCTGTATTTTTTTCATTCCAGCGTGTGTTAAGGGTTGTAGGTGTTATTATTACAGGTTATTTTTATTTTATCGTCGATGTTTGCCTTTTTTCTGTACAGGCAGGCCTGCAGATATTTACTTATTTATGTGACTTTTTTTTGTTTTTGTTTTATGGATTTATTTTCAGAACCGCTTTATTTGAAGCTATCAGTCTTTCTTTTGACGCTTAGTCGTTTTAGTCTTTGCGACTCGTGTACTTGCACTTTGTAGAGATGGATCGAAGCAAATGAGCGACTTGCCTTTTCTTTTTTTTTTTTTTGAAGATTAAATTGTGACATACATGAGCTGATGACCCAAAATTCAATTTCCAATGCACGAGTCATCTGCAGAGGCTGAACTGTGAATATTTTGCTGGGAAGGCTCAGTTGTCATCTAAGGACTGTCTTTGATGAAGTATGTCGCCATACCTACAGTAATGAGAGCTGAAGGAATGAGACTGTTGGCCTGATACATGGATGTTATGGAGGTAGAGCACACAGCTGAAGCGTCCATCCAAACACTGACAGACTGGTTCTTCACATTCATCGAGGATCATGTATGTCTCTCCATCACTAACCCCCAGGCACCCCCACCTTACAACAATACTAGAGCACATTTTGTTGCCTACCTTTTACAAAACCATCTGCTTTCAGAAATACTTTTCTAATTTCATTTCATTTCTTACCTATCAGTCCCAACTTTGTGCGTCCAGGACAGCGATGCCTTTTACCTAACTTAGCACAAAGTCTTGAAGCAAGAGGGAACTACTCGCCCTGTCCCTGGACAGTCTCAAGGCGGTATTATACTTTTCATGCCCTCTAGGGTCTGTGTGACATATATTTTGTCAGAGTTATACATGTTGGTGGACATCCTCATACCCCCAACTTGTTGTTACTGCACAACCTTATCCACAGACAGTCAATGTGGCCACGACAATACTGATCTACTGCAAATGCATGGAAACCAACTCCAGAAATCTATGATCAGGACTAATAGGTGTCTGTGGTGCCTGCAGCTCCCTGTGTATGTGTCCATTTAGGTGTATAATCCAGCCGTTACTCCTCATCATGGTCCTGGATCACCACCTCATGTAATTTAGACATTTCAGTCATTGTACACAACTCATAAAATGTGCCACCAGACAAACTGTTAGGGCATTTCTGTTGCAATGTAAAAGGTGGGAAGAACTATGTCAGGAAGGTGCAAGGTGATAAACATGATCTCCAAGTCAGTAATCAGTAAGCGAGACAACTTGTCCTCCATCTTTGAATGCCCATTCTTTGAAGGGACCTGGCCTTTTCCCCACTTTTAAAATGGCTAATAAGATTGCTTCCCACCCAGTGTATTTTTAACAGCCACCCCCTAATAAATTTGATCAGCTGTTCAATGATTTCCTGGTCCAGCCTTGGATCAAGCCGCAAGAGCTGCGAACACCACTACCTTCTGAAGTCTGCTTGACGGACTCATTCAACACAGGCACAGTAACTTGGTGTCTACAGGATCGGGGTAATGGCAGTGTGGACACGTCCACACGGTCACAACAAATTGGGGGTATGAGGATGTCTGCACAGTTCCTAAATGTACACTATCAGACAAAATTTTTCTCACATGGACCCCACTGAAACCTTGCACACTTGGGGACGTGGAAGGTAAAATACCAGCTTCAGGGCTAATTTGTTAGCCTAGCTTCATCAAACACTGATTAAATACACCTTCAAACAGCTCCAAAATATTTGATCTAAAATATCTCTGGACTGGACACAAAAGATGTCCCAAAATGTGATCAATATACAAAGATTAATAACACCCAAATCTATGTGAAGCCTGATATCCACTGGTGAAAGCAAGGTACATAATGTCCATCTGCTATTGGCTGGTCATTGGTGATGATGGTGTCATTCTGTAGATGCAGGCGCACTTCAATCAATCAGTACTCAAAATACCATTCTAGCATGGGAAAACAATACATATTCAATTTGAAATTATGTTCCATTTTAAAATTCACAGTGTACACAGTGTTCTAGCAGGGTTCATAAAATGTATTGCCCTTCTGGCCATTGGCAAGCTAGGCTATTGTTCTTTTTGGTAACACGATATAGAAAAAGGGTGGAAGCAAACCCCTGGGTCAGATGAATTAATATGGTAATATTATTTCCCAGACTGTCAGTTGTAAATAGTTACTGTACACTACCTGTCCAAACACCAGATGGACAAAGTTAGCCACAAGCTAGTAAGAAAAGTGGAGCATTTAGCACCTAAAGAGTTTAGCTTTTTCTCAGGAGCTGGTGGAGACCAAAACAGAGCTAACAGGAGAGTCGACATTTAACTCAACATTCACTCAAATGGATGCTAACATTGATATGTTTTTTCTGGATGTGCAAATAGATAATTGATTGCCAATAGATCATTGCTAACAAGTTAACCACCAAGTTAATAAGCTGAACGTATTACATGACATATCATCACTTTTTAGGTCAACAGAGCAAACCTGTTAGCAAACATTTGCTTATTTGCAAATGTAGCTGTTTCAGAGCAAAATTCATTTGTAGCTCTGATTGATACAGAAAACAGTTGATTATGTCGGCCAGGTTGGCAGGTCACATGGTGCTTTGTTCTCTTGGAAAACCTGCCTTCTTAGGTGTCCAGTGCAGAGGATTCTCTTGTTGAGCACAAACTAGTGTTTGTTGGGTTTCTTTAGTGCACGCTCCCAGAAACAGCTGGCACCAAAGATCAGCCAATAGCAGACAGCCTCTTCAGAACGTGGTTTCACCTGAAGATTTTAATGGAGCTCCGCAGAGTTTGGTTTGGTTTCCACTGTCATCGATCCATTACTGATACTTGATTCCCACATAGTCTGCAGGTTAGGGTTTAAGGGATACATAGAGGCAATGTTGGCCTTTTATTAAATCTCACATATCGACACAGCTTCACAAAACACCTGAACCGACATGTTACTGACCCTTTCAGAAGAGATTTGAGCTTGTTCGTTGTGAACGAGACCAGACTAGTCAGTAGCGCTATAACTGCTGTGAACTTCTTGACATCATGTTTGAAAGATGATGAAGATACTCTGTCATCAGTACAAACTACCAGCCCAGTGACATTGATACCTGCTGAAGAGGATGAGGTCATGTGGGAAGAAAAGGGTTCTGAGATCAAAGTTTAATCCTTGAATTCAACCTTTTTTCCAATAATTCTGACTTGAGGCAGCATTATAGTGAGAAAGTCAGACTTTGTCTTTGCAGAAGACTGTTAGGACCAGGCACAAGGAAGTTTTGTTTTTCAGGCCTATTAGCACCCAGGTGGCCATAGCCAACACTGCTATTTGCACCTGGGGTACATATAGCCAATGTGACTATTAGCACTCGGGTTTATGTAGCCTAGCTTGTTGGAGACAAACATCCAGGTGTGTGTGCAGCCAACAATGCTGTTTGCACCATGCAAATAGTGTTGTAGCGGAGACAAACTAGGATCTTTTCCTGAATCTAAGCAAGTAGTTTTGTCTCCTAAACCCACCATAGTCTAAAAGCTAAAAGTCAACACTGACTTCTAGTTTCACACGCAACTCAAAGGTCTCCCAGGTCAGGACTTGAACCCTGGTCTCCTGAAGGACAGTTCTGTATTCAACCAAACTGTGTGTAAATAGCTGAATAGCTGTTGTGTGACTATTCTTACCTGGGTGCAAATAAACACTCTTTTTTTTTCTTTTTTAGAAGAAGTCAAACTTTAATTTCAGTTTATTTTTTGACTTAATTCTAAATTTGACTAAATTTATTATATTGTTTCTTATGTCTGGGACTAATATTGAAAAACTCAACATTTAGCTGTTTTTTGCAATATTTTGACTTAATTCTCAAAATGTTTTCTTTATTCTGGAAATGCAAAATGAAGCAAATCTTTCTCCTCATTTTATCCCCTTATGTCTGGCCCTAATACTGTTCTGTAGTTCTCAGAACTCTGACATCAGCTTTTTTCTGAAAGGAAGTCAGTGTTATGACTTTATTTTTTGCCTGTTTGACACAGTGAAGTAGACGAGGACAAGAAACATGGAAAGAGTAAACAAGTTACATGATCTACATCTTAAGGCCAGAAATATACCTGTTTGACCATGTTTGCATTTGTGAACACTTAGCGTTAATTTCTGAGGACGTGGACAACCATTGCTCCAGATGGACAGGACATGAATAGTTAAAAGCAAGTATATCTGTGGCCTGACCCACTGGACCACCAGAGGATATTGATTATTTTGACTTTGGAAAGAGCAGCTGACAGAACGGTCTCAGTTCAAGGGTTCCTTACTCGATCTTTTGATCTTCACAGCTTCTTTTTCTGAGGTGAAGAATGAACTGTCCATGTCAGAGCCAAAAAGCTACGATTCAGTCCCTCCAGGAAGTTGAGATGTTGCGATTGCAACTATTCACATTAATTCAACCAATCCCTGTGAATTCTGTGTGACTTGCAATTTTGTCCAAATTATGCAATTTTTCTGCAAATTTGACCAATCATTGTAGCTTTCTGCAAGTTCCACCAATCACAGCAGCCCCCCGCGGAAACATCATACATGTATGTCTCAATGAACTGACTCAAAGTTTTGTTTCATTATTCACTATCTTTGCATTGATATATTCCTTAAATTTGTGACAGGTACTGAAAAGAACACATATTGACCATCAATCAGTGTTCTGATATTTTTGTGCTGTTTTTTTTGTAATTCTGAGCCTTTTTCAGTCCCTCCAGGATTTCACAGGCTTTTTGAGATTTTTGTTGCCTAAAATATTTGATTTCACGGCAGCTTTTCTCAAAAAATGCGATATATGTTGCAATGTTTGTAGGCATGTAATTGCAATGAAACTGCAGGAGCACATGAAAATTGCAAAAGAAAGCTGCTTTCTTTAATATAATGCAGTAAAATCAAAGGCAACTTGTTCCAGAGAGAACAAAACAACAACCTCACCAAAAAAATACCACGAGAGGCAACATCTTTTTGGAGCCCAAACTGTCAAAACAGCACAAAATTATAAAATAGAAGAGCACAGAGCATTAAGAAATGTCAGTAAGAATAACAAATGCTGTGTTCTTTTCAGCACTTGTAATAAAATATAAAATATATATATGCACATAAATACAAAAAAATAGTAAAACAGAACCTTGAGTCGATTCATTGAGGTGTACATGTATGATGTTTGATGATTGGTCAAATTTGCAGAAAACTGGTTTGGACAAAATTGCAAGATCGCACAGAATTCACAGGGATCGGTTGAATTTGTGTGAAGTTCGACTGCAACATTGCAGCTTTCTGGAGGGACTGATTTTTGGTAATGTTAGTTAGAACAAGTTGTAGATGAATTTTACAAAAAAAAAAGAAAAAAAAATGCAGCTTTCTTTTGTAATTTTCACTTGCTGCTGCAATTTGCCTAAAGCATTGGAACATCACAACTTTTTATTTTTTATTTTTTAGAAAAGCTGCTGTGAAATCAGGCATTTTAGGCCACAACAATCCTAAAAAAGCCTGTGAAAAATCCTGGAGGGACTGATTATTTCCCAGGTCAAGATTGAAATGTCAGCCTCACTAAAAGCAGCACATGTCCTTCATCCTCTCCCGCAGGCATCAGTATCATCCTGCTCACTGATCACATGACAGGACGTGAGGAAGTAAACAGTCATGTCTTCACAGTGCTGTATTTATTTTCCTTCCAGATCTTTCTTTTCTCTGAGAGTATTATCACAGATGTACGTATATGTGGCAGAATGAACAGGAGTAAAAACTGAGCTCCATCACTGAGGCTCTCCTCTCCACCACCACCCCACACATCTTCACTCCCCTCCTCCTCATCCACGACTTTCTGTTCAACTTTCTCTACTTTCGTTTTCCTTTTTCTTCTTCTTAAACATTCCTCCCTTCTCCTCCTTGCCTGCACCTTAAACCCAACGATTCCTTTTCAACTGAGAACTATCATGAGAAACTTTATGGAGATTTGTTTTTGTTTGTGTTGTTTCTTTTTTCACCTGTAAATAGTTGTACAAAGGAAATACTGTCAGTTTGCTAGGAGGCATGGAGACTACAAATGTAACAAATTATAAAATGTTCAAAATAAAGAGACAAAGATTAAAAGACATTTTGATAGGCAGACTTCTGAGAAAACCGGTTGAGTGTAAAAATATTTAAGGCTGTATCATACGGAGAAAGAGCTTAATGTATTTGTTGTGAATATGAAAAACTGATATATTAAAGAAGTGCATGAAAACTGTAGTTTGGCTCATGTGTCATTTGTGTGTGGCTGTGCTGGAATCATGGTGGTGGAGGAAGTATTCACATTCTTTACTGCAGGAAACTAACTCAAAAACGCTGATCTCATCATTTCAAGACAACTGTTTTGTTGAGTTAATTACTTTTATTTACATAAACTGGAATCTTTGAGTTTTAGAAACAAAAATACTCTTTGTTTTAAAACTTGTTCACAGTGAGCTGAGACCTGTTTGTCATTTGGGTGCTTGAAAACTAAATAGTTGCAACTGAAAATATTTGATTATTAACCATGTTTCACTTTAATGACTTTACTTAATTTTGGATTCAATATTTGGGGGGTTTCTCAAACTTATTCAAGTTTTTCTAAGAAGAAAAATAAACAATCTCAGCAAAGGATTATGGGTCAGCAAAACTTTTCCTCCAGTTTATTTTGACACTTAAGAGTTTGAGTTTGATTCAAAACTGAAAATGAAATAAATCTTTGGATAAACTTGAATCTTTGAGCTTCAGACACCCCAAAAAATATCTATTTCATAAATTGTTGACAGTGAGCTGTGAACGGTTGCAAAATAGTAATTTGATAGCCATTATTCACTTTAAACAAGTTTACTCAATTTTTGAAATACAAAATTTTAGGGTTTCAAAAAACTTTTTCTGAGAACAAAAGTAAATTATCTCAAAAGAATACAGGTTGGATAAACTCACTTAATAAGTTTAGCCGACAAATTTTCAAATACAAAATGTTTTTCTAAGAAGAAAATTATCTCAACAAAAGATTATAGGAAGGCAAAACTAAAGTTTATTTGAAAACATAAGAGTTCATATAAAAAATAATAAATAGTGAAGACAGTATTCTGCACACCATGTCATAAGAATACAGCATTGTCCTACATTGAAAATGTTACTTTGAGAGTATTTAATCTGTAACATGTACTCAGAATCAGAATCAGAAAGAACTTTATTGTCCATTGCAGAGCAGTGGAAATTCATCTTGGACGTGGCTCACAGAATAAAAAACACATGTTAAAAGATCCATAAAAGACATAAAAAGACATAAGAGACATAACAATGCAGTACAGAGCAACACACATAAGTTAAGAAACCCGAGTCTAGCCCTGAGGACTTATTGATCATTTTGATTGCGGTTGGAATGAATGATTTCTTTACTACTCAAAGTATTCAAAGTAAAAGTACTCAGTGCAGTAAAATGCCACCTGTAACTGTAACTGTATTATTATATACTGTGTGATCTCATCACATGATTCTGACTCTGCATTCATGTAAAAGCAGGATTTTACTGTTGTGGTTGGTTGAGGCGGAGCTCATTTTGAACACGACTGTGCAGGACTGTAACTACTGATTATTTTCATTATGGATCCATCTGCTGATTATTTTCTCCATCAGTCGATTGATTGTTTGGTTTGTAAAAAATCAGAAATGCCAACACAATGAGCCAAAGAGACAACTGCACAATGTTTGTTTTATCTAACCAACAGTCCAAACCTCAACATTCAGCTGTGCTTAATAAATGTGGGTAGTTTAATTTAGAAGAAAACATAATATTAAATTCTTAATATGTAAAGTGACTAAAGCTGTTTCTGTCTGAGATGTAGTGATTCCTCCACTGGAATCATGTTGTGATGTCTGAGTAGAACGTCCTCTGACTTTGCCCACATGGTGGCAGCATCTCACACTGTAACACTGAGCTCAGAAACATGTTCTGCTGTGAGGAGATGTGCAGCTCACAGCTACAACACAGTCACATTAGAACTGCAGATCTGTCACCCTCACATTCTCTATATTAACACATACACATCTGCACATAAAGATATCATATTTATACATACATAACTGCATTAGTGGGTCTTCCCACATCACAACGACCTATCACCTCTTTATGTTTATGTTTATATAGGACGGGAAAATGCACATTAGAGCACGTGAGCACATTAGTCCTTCATGTAAATGTGCCACAGGCTCATTTTCATCTGCAGCTGCTGGCTGGCTGATGGTGTCTAAAAAACAGAAAATAGATGAGGGCAAATAAGCACAAACAATGACACAACTAGGGCTGCAACTAATTATTTTCATAGTTGATTAATCGGTCGATTATGGTCTCGATTAATAGTTTTTAAGTCAGAGAATGTTTTCACTTTACTGTGAGAGGAACAAAACAAATATTTACATTTAAGCTGAAATCAAAGAATTTTGACTTTTTCCTTTAAAAGTTTACTCAAATCGATTATCAAAATAGTTGGTTAGTTGGTGATTATTTTAATAATTGATTAATAAATTGATCATTGCAACACTAGACATAACCATATAAAATTAAAGAAAATGTTGGACAAAATAATATAAACAATTAGCAAAACAATGACATAACCCAAACTGCAGATTATGACACCATATTTGATTGTTCAGTAAACAGTGCTTTTATAGATGTATAAAAGAATAGCGTTTGATCCCTTACATAAAAACTACATGAACTTCATGTGTGCAAAAGCCCATGTAAAATATGTGGAACATATTTTTC
>JAJHUR010080183.1:0-10135 GCA_027495735.1 Lutjanus campechanus | reverse complement strand
CAGTTTGTGTGTGTATGTGTGTGTGCATCCATGTGTGTGTGTGTGTGTGTGTGTCTGTGTGTGTGTGTGCGTCCTTGGCTTTGTTAGGCCCAAACCCCCAAAGGCCTGTGAAGAATGCTTTCAACCGTCCACTTGGAAGAGGTGATGAAATGAAACGAATAATCAAGCTCATGAAAAAGAGAGGAGAGTGACACACATCCCTCATGAAAGGAGGACAAATTATTTATTGTCCTCGCGTCCGGTTTCCTATTTTTTTTTCTCACCCTGAAACCCAAATCAAGCTAGCGATATGCATGTTAGCGTCCACTATTTAGGCCAATGGCACTCGCCGAATGTGTGTGAGCTGACAAACGAGCAAGTTCATTTACAGAGGCAGGCATAACAGCAACAGAAGCTAATGACATACGGTATGAACAGGACACACGCACACACACACCATTCAGAAGTCAGTGATTGGCTGCTTTCTTGCTCTGACTAATTGATTCTACCTGGAATCATCCCGTAATTAGAATCAATTATAAGTCATTCATTTTGTTACACACACATTCATGTTGTTTTACATTTAAAGAGGGCTCTGCTACACCTAATCCAAGTCCTGAACTTAACCTTTGTCCTGAGCAAACCTCTAATCCTGACCCAACAAAACGTATTTTGGACACTTAAAAAAGATCCACCCTTAAAAATAACATTCATATTTAATTTTTTCATTTTGCCTTACAACGGCCTTTTTGGACAAGAAATTGCTGTTATGTAAGCCACATGTTGCGCTCTCCAAACAAACCGAATTCCATGGATGAAATCAGTAATTTTGCCTTGCATCACCAGAGTCCCCCTCCCCCCCAACAACACAAACAAACAGTGCAAGGCAGTGATAGACCAGTGACTAACATCCTCTGCGAGGTAAAATTGCTGATTTCTGTAATCGAGTTTGGGTGATTTGGGGGGATATTTGGCTTAAATAATGGCAGTTTTGTGTCAGAAAAGGCTGTCTGACAGCAAAGTGAAGAAGTAAAAATGCTCTAAATATAGCGTACACTTAATCTGATAGACCCCATCTACAGCAGTGTATTACTTAACTTTTGTGCTGGTACTTCTCTCTGGTTCTACTAACTGGGGGTGTGCCGACCGGCATCTACTGTAGGTAATACACTGATCAATAAGTACTGAAACAACTCCACATTAATCAGTCCTTTAATAGGTTATAAATTCTTACCTTTAATCTTAAACCTAAACCCAAACACCTTAAACATAAGTTTCTCCGCCAGGATGAGTAAAGACGGAGAAAAAATGACCCTAACTTTGTAAAACTTTGTACTCAATTGGAAGCTATAACACAACTTGCTCTCCAAAGATTTATAAAACAAGAACATGTGTGCACATAAAGGCATGCAGACACACAAAAACACACACACACACACACATGCACACACACATGCACCCCTACCCCCTGCTAGGGGCCTTCTTGTTAAGCTCAAAGGGGTGAGCACATTTCCTCACACTTCTCTTTGCTTTTCCTCTCGTCTTCTCTCATTCTAATTAAACGACTTGTCTCCGAGGCTCCCTCCGGTGTTGCCGGGGACGACTGTCGCTGCCGCGTGGGGAAGCGCAACGGGGATGAAAGGAGCTCACCTGCCGAGCGGCTCAGGGCTTACCTTGAGAACACGCACACATTTTCATAGAATAGAGGCGACACACACACTCACAATGTACAGTTTAAACAGAGGGTTGAGGGGACACGAGTGTGTCCTGCCTAATGAATCAAAACTCACTCAACCAAAACACACATGCACACACAGTCAAGTGTGTGTCTACATCTCTACCTCTGTCGGCTGTCTTTCATCTCATCAAGCGCCACCGCTGCTATAGGTGGCAACAGCAAGGCAGACAGAGAAGAAGAAAAAGTGAGCTGAGTAAAGCCACCTGATGCTTTGACTAGTTTAAGAGAGGCCAGACGCGCCGGCGACAGTGGCTAACAAGCTCTCCATTAAGGTTAACCTACATTGGTAACTCAATCGCACATACACACAACCCACAAGTGTAATAACACCTGATGCAACCACAAACTCAGCCTCTGTCCGTGTCGAATGTGTTTCATTCTGTGAGAGGAAAAAGCGAAAAAACAAAAGCAAAAAACACCAAAAAGCATGATTTCCATTCATTTTCACACACATACAGTACACCTCATACATGCACACACACCGCACACCAGCACCTCTGTACTCTGTGCATAGGAGCGGCTAACCCAATTGCCTGTGTAATTGTTTAATCACTCCCATTACACTGCAACCAGTGTAATTTGTGTTTTCCTTACGTGTCGATGTGCACGCACACACACACACACACGCACGCACACAAACTGGACCACAACCAACCAGCCATTCCCACTGAGACCCACCCTCTCTCACATGCTTTCTCTCTAATGCACCCACACACTCTTAGAAATAAAGGGTCAAAAAAGGTTCTTCCTGAAGGGATGAGGCTCTACTCAGAGCCATTTGCTTCTGGAGAACCCTTTGTTGAAAAAAGGGTTTGCCGAGGGTTCTTTTTGAGGCTGAAGGTTGGACGAGAACCCTTTTCATCCAAAAACCCCTTTATTAAAGCAAGAGTTCTTCAAGAATTGTTGAAATCCTTGAAGCACTTTTTTTTGTTAAGGGTTCTTTGTGCCATAATGTAAAATGATTTTCAGTAGAACCTCCTGGGTGGGTTCTATATAAACCATTTGGAACATAAAAGGGTTCTCAGTAGGAACCCCCTGTGTGGATTCTAGATAAAACCTTTGGAATATAAAAAAGTTTTTGGTGGATCCCACTGGGTGTCTTCAAGATAAAGCCTTAGGAAAATGAAAAAAGGTCTTGGTAGAGTCCCCTGGGAAGAACCCTTTATGGCTGTAGCTATAACCTCTCTTTCTAAGAGAGCACGCTTACACAAGTACCTGGTGTCTGTGTGAGAGAGATGAACCATGGCCCTCACATTCGCAGCAGGCTGGCCTCTAATAGCCTCTGTCCATAGAAAGTTAATGGACTAATATTAAAAGCCAGCAATCTCTCTTTCTCTCTCTCTCTCCCTCCAAATTAATTATTGGTTCTATTGCTCGCACGTCCCTTCTTTAGCAATAGGTCATCCAGGTCTTGCATTAATTGCCGGAGCATATGGTCGCCAACAGATTTTAGCTGTGGGACTCGCACTTTAGCGGGGGCTATTTTTTTCGCGCGCTCAGATGCGAGCCATATTGTGCGGCGCTGGCAGCTATTGTTCGGCGCATTAACTTCATAGAGCTAATTACTCCCCAATAATAACTTTACCTTGGAGTTTTTAGCGCGCCGCGTGCCAACCAACCTGTTTCGCACCCCATATGTTAATTAGCGGCCACATCTTCATTATGCCGCAGCGGCGCTTTAAGTTCAAGCTGTGCCGCCTGGCGCGTGGTGAACGCAGCCTCGACTCGCTGCCAATTATCCAACTCTTGCTCCCCTCTCCGTCTCTCTTTCTCTTTCTCCCTCTCTTGTTCATTCTGTTCCGTCTATCTGCTGTTTATTTCCTGAGAAGTTCTCTCGCCAGGGTGAATTGTCGACTTCTCTCTTTCTTTCTGTCCTCTTCGCCCCTGTGAAAGTTCTCAACAAAAAAGTTTCACACGTTTTCTTTATATATATGTGTGTGTGTGTGTGTGTGTGTGTGTGTGTGTGTGTGTGTGGGTTTTTCTTCCGTTCAGAGTTTTTTTCTTTGTTTTGCATTCACTTATCGCTGATTAGAGGATTTTTTTTTTCAGATGAGTTCCAGTCTTGTTTGTTTCAGGTTTCTTTTTTTGGAACGAGGAGGGGTTTACAGATAAAAAGCGGAGCCCCTTATTCTCCACGTCGGCAGTCTACAGTAGCGGCAGTGTGATGTTTTTGTCTGTGTGCGTTGTAGGTTTTCATGTTCACTTTGGGCCTGATGTGAAAGAGAAGCTGAGGAGTGTGTTATTCCCCAAAGCGCCTGCTGTTTCAGATGTGCCTTTTCCTTTATGTGGGATCTGGAGATTGTCTGATAGATCTGGCCCTGCTCTCACTTTCCCTCTCTCTGTGCTTCTCTCACCCTCACTTCTTCTCTCACAGGCTTTTCTTTCCTTTCTGTCAATGCATCTCTTTGTCTCTGATTCTTATTCTCTGATTTGGGAGAGCTCCTCTCCCTCGCTTTTCTTCTTCCTCTTGGTTTCAAAGTTTACACTGTGATCACGAGGCACTGAGCTCATAATCCACTTTAAGGTAGTGCGATTGTACAACCAATATTAGGAGAAATATCAGATTAAGTCATTTTGCAGATGGTAAAAGAATGTTAATAAAAAGGAATGCACAGGGGGCCATCCCATCCAGTTTCATATGATCAACTAGTGTCCCCACACCGTCCTCAACTGTCTCTAATTTCCCACTTAACCTCCTGTGACCCATGTCTTCTGTCTCTCCTGTGTGTTGTAGAGGTTTGCTGTTACACACACGTCCAACTCAGCTATTATAACAGCAACATATGGGACAGCTGACATTAATATCGTGATATGAGACTAGATATCGTCTTAGATTTTGGATATTGTTATGTTGTTGTAAGTGTTGTCTTTCCCTGGTTTTCTCAACTTACCAGACTGTTTCAGCTGTTATTTGCTTTTACCCACTTGGTCATTACATCCAGATTACTGATGATTTTTAGGAAAAATCTCAGTGTCAATATCGCCCCGTCCTAACTACTCTATATATTGTTTGGTAGTTAATCTACACCAATGCATCATATTCAATAAGATCATCATATATTTTGCATTGTTTTATGAATTTACGGTATCTTATTCTAGAGAAAATCTATATATCTAGTAGGAATCATATGATAGTCGCTTTCATGAGAAACAGTGATAAAATTCCCAATCGTTAGTACCACTGTTTCAATTATCATGATAACCGTGTTTGATTACTACATGTTGAAAAACACACATGAGTGATCTGGGATCAAACACAGTTAGTAACTACCTCCCAGATGCAGCAGCAGCAGCAGCAGCCTGGGTTTGTTTAGCATCAATGAAAACTTTGAAAACCACATTCACAAAGGATTCGATGGAATTTCAGATTGTTGAGAGGCTTTCAAACTAAAGTTTGGTGAAATTATTTCATCGTGGGCGTCAGCAAATTTTAACAATATTCTGATAATGCTGATATATGATGAAAATTCTAATTCTTTGGGGGGGGGGGTGTTTCAGAATAAAAGTTAGTGAAATTATTTCAGTGTGTGTATCAGTACATTTTGAACATTTTCAACAAATTTCAACAATACGATGATCATTTTGGTCACTAAAATTGTGATGTGAAATTTAAATTTTGTTCTGTATATTTATATATACAGTATATCGTACATATCACTGGATGAGCCCTAAAGTTATCAAGATATTATTTTTAAGCTGTATCGCCTAGGCCTAGAAGGGACTGATTCTTCATAAACCATTCTCTGTTGTACTTACTCCCTGTATATCTCTGTTTTGTTCTCATTCTTTTGTCATTCTGTTGCCATTCTGTTCATTTCTTCTGTCGCTTGATCTTCTTATCCCACTGTGGAGAGTCATGTATTCTGTAACACTTCTGAAGGATGATTAATGTCTTCCTATTGTGTGCAGGCTTTGTGTTATGGGATAGGAAAAGAGACTCTATGATATTTCCATTTGGAATGAAAGAAAGCAAAGCCATGTACACACACACACACACAGACGTCATACAGTATATGTGCCAGTGTGTCTACGTACAGTATGTATGTATTACAGCTGCCACAGACTTCTCCTCCTCCTCCTCCTCTCCTCTCCTCTCTCCTCTCCTCTCCTCTCCTCCTCCCTACGGTACATTACAGTATTGCTAGCCAGCTCCACTCCAGCATATGTCCAATTAGGCCTGAAAGGCAAAGCGGAACTGTTCTGTCTGTGATTCGTCCCCGCGGGGGTCCTGTCCGAGCATCGCGCTGGAACGCCTCTCCCTTCTGATCGCGCGGCGCAGGCGGCACGGCGGTTTATGGTTTACCAAAATGGTGGAGTAATTATTGTTTTTGGTGTAAGGGGGGAAACAGGAGCCGCTTGAAGAGAGCGCTATTCCCCTGCGCAGTGATAGTTTGATTACAGTGCTGCTGGCTGCCGCATGCCGACACACAGGAGCAGGAGGAAGGAGGAGGGGGAGGAGGAGACACACACAGAGAAATACACACACAGACACACACATAGGTGTTTACAGTACAGGAGCATGCGAACGCCCAGGGAAACTTGAGTACACACACACAGGCTGGGAAAG
This sequence comes from Lutjanus campechanus, assembly GCA_027495735.1. Lineage (NCBI taxonomy): Eukaryota > Metazoa > Chordata > Actinopteri > Lutjaniformes > Lutjanidae > Lutjanus > Lutjanus campechanus. The sequence goes on along the minus strand of JAJHUR010080183.1, from coordinate 3,851 downwards.
CGCTGTCAGCACTGAGAGACTATTTACCTGTCTCAAGCACTAACCACTTCAAGTGTCCATATTGCTGAGATATTGCCTGATTGTACCGTGGCACCACCGCATCCTTATGATTGTACAGCCATTTCCAGCCATTTTCATCATTCCAGATCAATTTTCCACATCAAACGGCTTTTACCTGTCCATTATCCTATTCAGCTATTACCTCACTCGCCTCCTGGCAGAATAAGAGAGACAGAAAGGAGACCGAGGTGAGAGGAGATGAACTGTGATGAGGGAACAAAGTGCTTTGCTGCCAAGAGGACAGGTCAAAGGCCTAAAGACCCTATCAGGGATTTGGTTTAAAGGGACACTCCATTAATTTTAGCAGGTTGCATTATGGGATTAGTAGGATCCAGAGTTTTGGGGGCGTGATGTATACCAGGGGCTAAAATGAAGGAGGGGCGCTGGTGCGCTGCTTCAATTTTGACAAAGCATTTTTTTCTTCGCCAGGTGCACAGATGTCTGTGTGTGATCAAACTGGCTTGGAGCTTGCTAATCTCGCACACTACTGGACTCATTGCCTGCAATATTCTGTCTATAACCTAAACTAAATGGCGACTCCTCACTCCTCTTAACCAGCCGTAGGGGCCACAAGCCATCAACAACTGTTAGGCTAAAACAAGGCTTACTAGCAGAGATGGGGAGTAACTAGTTACATGTAACTTTTTACATGTCATGAAATTACAAAGTAAATGCCATTTTAATTTGCTGGAGTGCACCTTAAACTCTTTTATCTGGTTATTTGCTTTAGCAAACCATCCATCCTTCAATTTTTATTGTAGGTCACTTTAAAAAGTTTTGATTTTAATCCAGCCTAACTCGGTCAAACGCTCTGTAGAGACCAAATATTTGGCCAAAATCGAACACTCATCTGTCGCTGCTGATACACATGAGTGAAAAGAAAGAAGGGTTCTAAGAGTTTTATTTATTTTTCAGGACCTAAACAGAGAGACACACACAGGCAACTTGTGGACTGGTTATAAAAGTTGAATCTTGTCTAGTCCTTCAAGATAGCACAGATGGACGTGCAACACTTAGATCGAATTTAGCTTCTATAAATGTGTGTTTATGGCACTTTTAAAATTTTGTACATAACAGACCTCGAATGAAGACTCTTGGAATCTGAAAAAATGCCCAATTTTAACTGAGATGTAAAAATCATTGTATTAATAAAGAGAAGAAGTACAGGAGTGATGCAGGACCTGCCTCTTCTTTTTTTTTTTTTTTTTAATCTTATTTCAGTACAGTGTAGGCGCAGCATTGTTGTATTGTTGCCATGCCTAAAGATTCAAAAACAGAACTGGTTGCCATTGAAAACACTATTTCTTAACACAAGTAAGTTGATCAATGAAGTTAACATAAATGACATGATTTACTTATATATCTAGAGAGATACTGGGGCCCTGTATTAGTTGCATCCAAAATGTTGCCCAGTAGTTTATGGAAACACATTGATTTTCTTGTTTCAACTTTTTGGAAAATTGCTTAAAATTTGCACAGAATTTGGCTTGAGCTGCCTCCTTCCCTTTCCTTCCACCTCAGCTTAACAGGTCGATACGATCCCTTATTTTCCTCTTCGTCTCACCTTTTTCCTCTCTCCCTCTCCTCCTCACTTCCTCTCCTCATCTTCTCCTATCTTCCCTCTCAAACTGTCAGTCAGTCCATCACACGTGAGTCTTTGTGTGTTGTTTTTGGCAGAACGCTGTTTAGTGCAACCATCTGTCTCCTACTTCTCTCTCTTTCTGTCTCCCTCCCTATCTCTCCTTCTCTCTCTCTCCCTCTCCTGTCGTCCCTGCCAAAGCCACCCATCGGAGGAGCTTTTTTCTGCTTCTCCTTTTAAAATCCTGGAAACCTTGTGAAGTCGTATGGCTCTCTGCCGACGGGTGCGCACAGAGGGTTGTGTCTGCGTGTGTGTTTGTGTGTGCGTCGGGGTGTTTGGGTTCTTGGGATGGGATGGGGGGTTGGGGGGGGGGGCGGGATTGATGCGGGGAGAAGGGAGAGAACATCATCTTCCAAGTAAAAGGAAAAGGCCAGCTGTTGTGAGAGTTTTGTGAACTGTCCTCATGACTTGCTTTTTGTCTTTGAATCGAGAACATAGAGTGTTCAGAGTTTAGAATGTGTGTGTGTGGGAATTCATTAGTGCCTTTGCAGAAAGGTGTCGTATGTATTTTCCATATGTATTACATGAATAAATGTATATGAGCCTGAATGCATATGATTCTGAGAAATGATTATGATGTAATTCAGATGTAGCTGTCTTCAGAATAATAAAGGGATAGTTTGGATTATTTGAAGTGGTGTTGAATGAGGTACTTAGTTTGTGTATTACCTACAGTAGGTGGTGGCCAGCACACCCCCATCAGAAGCAGTAGGAGTACCAGCATGTAAGGTAAGCAATGAACTGCTGTGGACAAGGTCAGCAACTAAATGTATTTTTGCCACTTAAAAAAGCCGCCCTAAAAAAATCAAACGCTATATTTAGAATATTTTCACTGCTTTGCCTTGCCATCGGTCCAACAGGAAACCACCATTGTGTAAGCCCAATATCAGTCTCTTCAAACCAACTAAACTTAGCTGGCAAAAACAGCAACAGAACACGGGAGCTGCCGGTCTACCGCTGCCTCGATCTGTTTCTTTGTGTCATTGTGCGACTTTGGTAAATCCCTACTAACCTTTAAAAACACCCAAGTCACACAATGACACAAACTAACAGATTGAATCATCAGTCAACGGGAAACTACAGTGTTCTGCGGGCTAAAATTATTAATCTCGCCAGTGAAATTTGGTTGAGCGGAAGAGAGCGATATTTGAATCATATACCAGCAGTTTTCCTTTGTAAAAGGCTTCCTGAGGCAAAGTAAGAGGTGAAAATATTCTTAATATAGAGTACAATGATATTGATCTGTTTAGGTGGGCCTTCTTTTTGCTGCTGTCCCTATAACAGTTCATGGCTTAGCTTCTGTGCTGGTACTCCTCTCTGCTTCTCCAAACTGGGGACGTGTTGACTGCCGTCTACCGTAGGTAATACACTGACTATGGATAAGTACCTCACACAACACCACTTCAAATAAAATCTTAACTATCCCTTTAAAGCTATTCTAACACACATACATGACGCTATTTTTAGAATTATTGTTGTCATTGCTTTCAGTGCATGTCTATGGGTGGTCACATAAAGAGATGCCAAAGGTGCTCATGTTTTCTTCTCTCTTTTTTTTCCCTCTTCCTTGTCTTTTCCTCCTTCTCCCTCCCACCCTTCCCCCCCTGTTCTCCCTCCTTCATCAGCAGGTCCAGGGCCAACTCCCTCCGCTGATGATTCCCGTCTTTCCTCCAGACCAGAGGACTCTGGCAGCGGCTGCAGCCCAGCAGGGCTTCCTCATGCCCCCTGGCTTCAACTACAAGCCTGGCTGCAGTGAGTAACATACACACACGCACACGCACACGCACACACACACACACACACACACACATTCATAAATAGGTGCAACTTTGAGTGTAAAAGTTCATTTTATGTGTGATGTTTCAAATGTTTTTCACCAAGCAAGGTAGAGTCTAACCATTTTCCCACACAGGGAGTCGGATTGTTTCCCAAAAGACGAGCTCGCCCCTACAACAACATCTCTCTCTTAATAGAAAAACCAGTCCAAATACACCCTTCCTGTTTACACTCTCCATCTCTCTCTCTCTTTATCTCTCCCTCTCCCTCTCTTGCTCAGTCCTTTTGGCTCCTTCCTTTTGTCTTGTCTATTTTTTGATGTATAAAAGCAACAAAATACAGGCGTCCTGCAGGACATGTTTTTTTTTTTTTTTTT
>JAJHUR010080182.1:0-12742 GCA_027495735.1 Lutjanus campechanus | reverse complement strand
ACCTTTATAAGGAACATATAGGCCCAACTCCCCCTTTTAAGGCGTTCCAAAGCAGTCAGTCTTAAGGGCGAGCAGGTCATAAAGCTCTCCAACAGCGAGTCTGCATCGATGAAGGCTCACAAACCCCACACTCCTTTCAGGTGCACCACCTCTTGCAGTTAGTTCTGTGGTACAGTTACTTCCAAAGGATCCGTAATAAGTTACTGTACCTCAAACAGACATTTGATAGACCTTTTCTGTGACAAAAAATGTTCCACAGAACACAGAGGTGGCCAGAAAAGCACGGTGGCAAACTTTTTTTCTTTCTCAAGCTCACTGTGCTATGAGTTAAATGAGTGTGTCTTTGTCAAGGCTGTTTATAGGATTATCGTTTTAATATTTATTTAATTACAAGGCGAGGGCAGCCCAAAGCTTGCCGGTGTATTTTCACTTTCACACTTATTAAAGAGTGTGACTCCACACAGAGTCACACTCTTCAGGGTGTGGCAATCTGTAGAGCCACTGTCACATTCCTTTTTCAAATGGTATCAAAAGGAAACTAAAAACATTTGTATTTTTTTTAATACCCTGAATCTACATCAATCATTATGTAGTTTGTTACGTCAAATAGCTTATGTTAGCACAAAGCTAGCTAGCTAATCTACACAAGGAAACAAAAAAAAGCTTTTTTTTTAAGTTTTCTTAGTTACATCAGTCATTAGATAGCTAGTTACACCTGATAGCTAATATTAGTAAAATGTTAGCTTACTAGCTAGTTTATCTATGTCAATTGTAAGTCAGCTAGTTAGCTAGTGTTTTGCTAACATTAGATAATTATTGATGTGACCATACACAGTATATGTCGCTTTTACAGGTATCCCAGCAACATCTTTTAACCATCTTCAAGATTTGGTTTTCTTTCAACATAGACAAGGCCAGCATATAGCATATCAAAGTACTGGAAACAGGAAAGGAGGAAGTTGACGGAGGTTTCGGCGGTTAACGAGTTTGCTCAACTGTTATTGGAGCACAGAGCAGAAAGGGGCGGGGCTTAGGAAAAGTCAGTTTTGTTGTTTACTCCCTAAATTGTACCATAGTAAAACATCCCACCATATAATAATTCAGTGTGTTAAACCATCTAGGTGATATAACAATATGCTTAACTGTGATGAAAATCATCCCAGATTCTGATTATCGTAATATAATTTGAATGCACTGGTGCAGGAATACGAGGGACAGGGACACTTTTTGCCCCCCCTCCACTGTCCCCCACACTGTCTCAATGCTATGTTTTCATCCTCAAGGCTACATTTGATATATTTTGTCAGTATTGCCCGGTCCTAAATGTAAGCCATGTTGAATGATCGTCCTAAACATCTCATCAGACCAGACTTAACCTACCCAGAAGTCATCATCTTCTCTCTGTTTTGCCTCACAGTGTCGGGTCGCTCTCTGAAGGACTACCACAGTGTGACAGTGAAGCCGGGGAGCTCTGCTGAGCTGCCGTGCCTCGTACACTCCAACCTCGCCCAGGTGATGTGGAAATCCAACGGCTCGGTTCTCACCGAGGCCTCCCGCTTCCACCTCATTGGCGAAAACGGTCTCCTTATTTACAGCGTGGCTCCGGAGGATCAAGGTCAATACGAGTGCTGGTCGGTGGAATGGGCCCCCGCCGCTGGAAAGAACTTCAGCCGCCTCCTGGCTGCGTACGTCCTGACTCTGGATCTCCCGCCCAGACCGCCGCACCAGGCCGGCCACGTGACCACCACCACCCTCGGCAGCCAGGACACATCTAGCACACACTCAGCTGAAGGTAATGGTAAGACAGACAGAGCCCCACTAACTCCGGCCCTCGCCCCCCCAAGCTTCACAGCCACAGTCCAATTCACCTCCCCACCCCAGACTGACTCATCACTAACCCCGCCCCCCAGCAGCACCATCAAGTTCCAGCCAAAGCAGCATCTTCCCCCGAGCTCCAACGCTCCCCGCCCAGACAAGCAGGACCCGGCGGCCGAGTATCTGCAACACAACAACAGCACCGCCCTGCTCTTCCTCTTCCTCCTGTTCTTCCTCCTCTTCCTGGCCGCGCTGGCGTACAACTGCTACATGCAGTACCTCCCAGCACCGTGTCTGCGGCTGCGAGCCGCTCTGCTCGGCAGCCACAAGAGCGCCCATCAGCCCGAGTACCGGGCCTGTGAAGCGGGTCTGATGGAAACATCCGCGACTGACAAAATTAACATGACGGAGCAGCCGACGCAGAACGGCAGCCAAACCACTCAGAACCTCCGGGCGCTCCGCGACACCGGGTACGAGACAGAGCCCGAGTGCGGCAACGGTCAGATCCCTTCTCACAGCTTTGACGATAGCCCCTCCCAGGAGAAACCCTTCGATGTGGACTGTGCGTCTCAGCCCATCCAGTTTGCAGATGCAGATGAACCGTACTGATAGTCTGCTGCTGCTGGTTCTGCTTTTGTTCCTCTCGGCCTAGAGACTATTTTTTTTAACAGGGGGTCACGCTCTTGCTCCATCTTCCTTGACTTAAGTTTCCTCCATATGAAAGTATGTGTAGTGTACAGCACCACATGGAGTTTAATCAATATAAGGCTTAAAGGGATAGTTTGGATTATTTGAAGTGGGGTTTTGAGGTACTTATCCATAGTCAAGCAATTATTTTCATTATCGTTTAATCAATTACTTGTTGTGGCCAAAAAATGTCAGAAAAAATGGTGAAAAATGTTGAACATTGCTTCCCAAAGCCTAAGGTGACATCCACAAATGTCTTGTTGTCGGGTTTTCTGTGGTAGATGACTAAAGAAACCAGAAAGCATTCCAATTTGAAATCGGCGAATTTGAACTTTTTTTTTCTAAAAAATGCCACAAAATGATTCATCATTTACCAAAACAGTTGGTGATCAGTTTAATAGTTGACAACTAATAGATTAATCGACTAATTGTTGCAGATTTGATTACCTACAGTAGTTGGCGGTTGACACATCCTCAGTTTGGAGAAGCAACAGGATTATCGGAAGCTAGCAAGTGGGCAGGGTCGGCAACAAAACGTGTTTTAGCCACTTCTAAAACAAATCAATATCAGTTTAAGGGTACACTATATTTATATTTTCACCACCTTACCTTGGCGTCGGGCCACCTTTTCTGACAGTGAACCACCGTTATACAACAGAATATATGTAACAAATATCGTTCTTTCCAAAGGCACCAGATTCCATTGGAAAAATCAGGAATTCTAGCTTGCAGAACGCAGGAGTTGGTGGTCTGCTGCTGCCTTGGTCAGATTGGTTGATTTGGTAGTTTAATTGTGTTATTGTGTGACTTCAGGGAATCCGGATTAACCATTTAAAACACAGAAGCCATAAAATAACACAAAGAAATTATCCGTTTGTGGCAGCTGTACACCAGTAACTCACTGTTCTGCAAGGTGAAATTACTGATTTTGCCAATGGAGTCTGGTTGGTTTGGACAGAGTGATATTTGGCTTATATAATGCCACTTTCCTGTCAGAAAAGGCTGTCTAGTGGCATAGTAATGCTTTGAAAATATTTCTAAATACACACATACACTTAAACCGATATTCATTATTTTTAGCCGAGTGTCTCAACTAAATACGTTTTGTTGCTGACACGATCCACAGCCGTGCATTATTTAGCCTCCAACACCAGAAATGCCGTTGCTTCTCCAAACTGCGGACGCGAATCACCACCTATACACTGACGATGGATAAGTACCTCATACAACCCCACATCAAAAAACCTGAACTATCCCTTTAACTCCTGTTGTCTGATTTAGGACTTGTGTTAATAAAGTAAAAACTGTATTCAAAGAAGCTGTACCCTCTCAGCTTAGTCCAGCAAGAAAAGCTATTTCTTTAAATTCCAAATTGGAAACATTGTTTACCAAATTGGTAAGTTACCTTGATGTTTTCCAAATTGGAGCCATGTTTTTTTTTGTACAGCCTGGGAGTGGGAGAAAAAAAAATCTCTTGAAGCTTTTCCATTTTTTTTTTCCTTTCAAAGCTTATGTGTCAGCTATTGGACTTGGATAAATGCTTCAACGTTTTAGTAATTTCTCAGGGAAGATTTGCTCAGTACATCACGGCCTGGCTTTGTTGTACAGTGTTGCCATCTGCAGCACCTGGTATGTGGGCCTTAATCTCACCCGGTGAGGCGGCAGTGTGGGGTTTGAAGGTCAGAAAGCAAACAGAAAAACAAGTGGACAAGCGACGACTTGCGGAAGAAAAATGCTGGAATAAATCAAACCACTGTCTTGTGTGGAGTCGTCTCAAGTGACAGTGTTGAATTCTCTGTATTTTATTATTTTTTTGTTTTGTTTTTTGCTCCCTGTGATGTCGACATTCCCACATGGCTACAACTGACGGTCCTGTGTATTAACCTCTACTAGTCATCATTCCTTATGTGGTCTGTTAATGTGTTCAGTATGACATGATGCTTGAAAATATATCAATCATCAACTGTTCTTTTTCTTAAAAAAAAAAAAAGAAACAGCCCTGGAAACAATCTGAAGTTATTTTTTTAATTGTAATTATTTTTAATTAAGCCTTCGGTTTTAGAACGTTTTCAGAGAGTTTTTATTTAAGATGAGTCACATCTGTGGTAATATCATTCTGTCTATTGTGTAAGTAGTCATGAACTTCCTCATTTGTTTTTATTTTATTTATTGCAGCAGATTTTGGTTTTTAGATCCTAGCCCTCACTCCTAAAGGGACAGTTCAAATTTCTTTTTTTTTTTTAACAAACAGGAATTGTATGAGGTTCATCAAATACTCACTGTATTACCTACCCCCAGTTTGGAGAAGCAGTAGGAGTACTGGTGTAGGAAGCAAAGCACAACATATTTTAGCCACCTAAAAAAAGAGGGCCCACCTAAAAAACGGAGTATCAGTTTAAATGTGTGCTTTTTAAGGAATATTTTCACTGCTTTACTTTGCTGTCGGACTGCCTTTTCTAGCAGGAAACTGACGTTTTATAAGCCAAATATCGCTCTCTCCAAACCAACCAAACTCCATAGCCAAAATCATTAATTTTACCCCACAGAACACAGGAGTTTGCTGGTTTATCACTGCCTCAGTTGGTTAGTTTGTTTACGTTATTTTGTGACTTCAACATTTTAATGAGTTAGTTCGCACTCACCAGAGTCACAATAATGCAAACAAACTGACCGATTGAGGCAGCAGTAGACCAGCAACCTCTGTGTCATGCGATGTAGAATTACTGATTTTGCCTATGGAGTTTGGTTGGTTTGCAGAGAACTTTATTTGGCTTGTATAAGAGCTGTTTCTTGTAGGAAAAGGCAGTCTGGCGGCAAGGTAAAGCAGTAAAAATATTCTAAATATAGCGTACGCTTGAACTGGCATTAATGTTATTTTTAGGAGGGCCTTCTTTCGGTGGCTAAAACCAGTACTCCTGCTGTTTTTCCAAACTGGGGGCATGCCATCTGCCATCTACTGTAGGTTGTACACTGACTTTCGATAAAAACCCTCATACAACCCCACTTCAAACTATCCCTTCAAGTCTCCCTTTCATCTGTTCTGCACGTCATCCCCTCGTTTAGATTTCCTATTTTCCTCAAAACTCTCTCTTTCTGCATCACTCCCTCCCTCACAGCCTCCTCTCCTGTCGACACTTCATCTTCCCTGTCCTCCTCTGGAAGTAGCACTCCCTCTGCCTACCCTTCCACTACCTCCTCTTCTTCCTCCTCTTCTTCCACCTCCTCCTCCACCAAGCACCACGTGGAGGCCCGGGAGGCAGAGGTTAGACTGTTGCCTCCCCTGCTGAAGGACCAGGCCTGGGGGGTTCACGCGCAGGAGGCCTTCCTGCTCTTCTGCCTGGCCTTGGGTGAGTGGTGCCTGTGACATTGAACCCCAAACCCAAGCTTTTCTCATGCTCGGTTTGGAAATCTTACTCCCCTCACTTTTTTAACCCTTCCTTCTCACTCATTCTCCCTCTTTTCTACACTTTGCATGTTCCCGTTTCCCCCCAAACAGAAACTAACTGGAAGCGTGTGCGTGCGTTTCTGGATTTGTTTAAAACAAGCCTGCCCTTTGCTTTAAGGTGTCTGACTCGTGGAGAACTGTTTATCTCCATGTTTAGGTGTCTCGAATAATGAGTGAATGTTTAAAAAGACAAAGCTGGGATTCGATGTTAAACTGTCAACCTCTCAGTGATCTGGTTCTCAATTCTATGTCAATGGCAGGTACAGTTTTGTGTATATTATTGTGTAAAAGCAGCCTGATGTGAAACATGTAAAAATTTAGAAGTGGATCCTTTTTTTTTATTATCCAGGGTGTTGAGAATCTCTCCTAAGAACAAATTATAGTATGCTCAAATGTCTTACATCTCAATACTTTAACTGGATCATTTTTTCGTGCCTGTAAACATAAGTGTAAATATATTTGTATATATGGAAAAATACCTTTGAAGATGTACATAAATCTAGGGGACATTTTCGGACGATTGCTCTTGGTAGGGAGGCTAAATAAATCTTGTTCAAATGTTTTCAACACTGGTTTGTTTTCTTAAATCTTTTGACTTCCTTGGATTTTTAAAACAATGTGGACTCGTACAAATACACAAATACTGTGGAAAACTATTGCATGTGGCTAAACGATCACGATTCTAGAAGAAAATAGGTGATCCTTTTTATAAGTCCGATCTAAATTGTTATGACTTAAGAACAGGTGAAAAAATGTTTCACCAGGATAATCTATTTAACCTTTTTTTTTTTTTTTAATTTGATAATCTCAGTGTCTTGGATAACTCTAAGCGACGTCAGCTACTTAGCTAGCTAGCATCTTCATTCAAACTTGACAGATACGAAATAAAACTCACTGAAAACAACTGCTTCAACAAACAGTAACTCCTAACTAGCGAGAGGGAGGTTGCACATCAGAGAAACATTATGCGTAGCCAGAATATTTTCATAGCTAACGCGGCGAATAAAAGTTTAATTTCGACCAAACCAGAGTTGGTTATTTTTGGTGAGTTTTATTTTGTTTTTGTTGAGTTCGATTAAAATGATGCTAGCTGGTTTGATAGCTAACTTCGCAAACAGTTGTCCAAGACACTGAGGTTATTATCAAAATGCTCAAAAACACTATACAAAACAAACAGTATATTTAAGTTTCATTTTGTTTCTGTCGATGTTAAATGGCAACAATACTAGCTAGCTAGCCAGAAAAAGAAAATAAAGAACTTATTCAAACTTTTTTTCATCTGTTGGTCAGTCAGTCATAAACACTGGAGAATTTAGATCAGACTAAGAACCTAGATCACCAGAATTTATTTTTCTCATATGCGTTTCAGGGCTTCTGCAGTATCCTGATACATATACTGGTAATCTTACTAGTGACGAATTAGCCTTGAAGTTATATAAATTATATGTAAATTATACACGTGCAGCTCAGTAAATCTGGATTCATCTGTGACTCCAACTGTTAAAGATGCACTAAACATCAGAGCTGAGATCAGGTACTGTGCATACGTCCACTCTGCATGTATATTCAGTCAATGAACACCACAAAAGGATAAAAAAAAAAAACAGGCAAGTATTCTCATTGATGTACAGTACGTCTATGTGGTGTGTCAGTGTCTCGACCATCAGGGGTCAAACATGAATTCTGTCCCTCAGGTCCCAGTGATGTCCATATTCACTGGCTAATAAATGGGCACAGTCTGGATACGCCCATAATGGAGTACCGCCGGCAGCTGGGTCAGAGGGAGGTACTAGTGAGCAGCTGGCTCCGAGAGGGGCCGCTGATCAAGGACGCCCATTACCACTGTGTCGCTGAGGCCAGCACGGGGAATGACATGTCTGAGGTGGACCTCCGCCTCACGATTGGAGGTATCTGGACCTGGTGGTGTATGGCTGGCTGTTGAGTGCCTGGGGTTGGTTGTGAGCAGTCCTAGAGATGGACATTTGTGATGGTTCCTGTCCATAAAAACAAAGCTGTTGTTATTTGACAGATGAGGAGAGCATTCCGTCCAGGGATTTGAACCAGTGGAGAGGTGCACTCACAGAGCATGAGCAACTGCTAAAAAGATGGGAAAAGGCCTGGGTAGGTCTATGTTGATGCATGTGAGTGTGTTTTGCTCACATCTCATAAAAGTTGCTGTGCAGTTGCCTGGTACAACTTACATCATGTGCACCAGTTTTAACCTGCTCTGCATGATTGGCTTTGGGAAAGTGGTTTGATCTCTTTCTGCCAGTTGAGTTATTTCTTCTCAGAAGCACCAGAGAGGTGCAAAGTCCAGATTTAGTGGGGTAATGGCAAGTAATTAGGGGCACGAAGGGCACAAACGCTTCAAGCCAGTTGATTGATACTCCATGAAATAGAGTTTAGTGTTTGGCAAATGATCTTTATTCTACTGTTTTTCACAATATGAATTTTATTTCATTTAACTAAATCACTAGCTCTCCCTGCAGCATCACATTTAACTTCATTACATTTAACAGCGTCTTCTGTTTCACATGATCTGCTAACCACATTCAGCTAATTGTGTTGCAAATAACACTTGTTTCTTCAAAGAGATAACTAAAAGAGTCCTCCAAAAATGCATGCACATGTCTAAACTTAATTGAACTGAATCGAATATACTTAATTTTTTTAAATTCAAGTTATGCTTTTTATTAGAGTTTGGTATCGAGAACCAGTGCTAAACTGGTAGCAGTTTCTGGAAGTACAGTCGCTAAGACAGAACCGAAAGCCCCTGGACAAATGGTACTGTTACTGGTATAAATAAACAGCTGACAGGACAAAATGTTCAATAATGTAGGCCCACTTTACTAAATTTGATAAAAATCCAGCTAAATGCAATAACTAGAACATAATTCAATTTGTCAGAAAAAAAATAAACAAATAAATGAACTTTTGAATCATTTCAGATCTTTTCATGTTATTTTTTTTACGGTGAGTAGTACCACAAGAGTATTTTCATTATCTGAATTACTGATAAAATCAGAGGTGTGGGCAGTTATTCAGATTTGCCTACAACCAGGATAGTTTAACCTCCGTTATTAACATTAGAAAGAAGAACATTCTCCTCCACTTGTACATTCCAACTGTGTTTTCCCCTCCACAGGAAAGCTGTGACGGCCACTGAGCTCTGTGAAGATGCGATGAGCTTCACTCGTGTCGGCTGAATCTGGTTGTGAACATGGTCCTCGGCCCAGGTGGACCACACCTTTGGCACTGAAACTATCAGACACAGACGGAGTACGATGTCCCAGGGTTCACTTCTTAATACTGGAGTTGTTGTTGTTGTTTTTTTTAAATGGACCGTGCAGCAAAGAATTCACAACACCTGCCTTCTGCAGGGTGCTCACCTGGTTGTGACGACGGTGTTGGGACTCCTTCCAAACCTGAGGAGGAGATGAAGCTTATAGCTTGTTTCTATTTTTACTGATGAAAATGAACATCCTGAAAGCAGTGCTTGTATGGAAAAATAAAACTGATGGTATATGAGGAGCACAGATCTGTATTTGTAAGTGATGCAGCGTCTGTGGCCTGTTTTATAGTTTGGTTTATTTTACAAAATGTCTCAGATGTTTGCACCTTCACTGCCTTCCAAAGCCTCAGTACTGTCCTTCAAAAGCTACCTTGCAGTTTGACATTTTCTCTTGAGATTATAAAGTGTCTTTAATATTTATTTTTTTTCCTTCCAGAAAGTCAAAGCCCAGACGTATTCACATGATTTTCAGTAGGATTTTTTTAAACCACAGTATACCTCTTATGTTTGACATTAAGCAAGATTATATCACCAAAGAGTGAAATTAAATAAACACCCCCATGCAGCATCCAAAATGCCAAGGATGGCACAGGTTGAATTTGAGTTTGTACCTCACTGTTTTCTGTCTGCAGCCAGTTTTTTTTTTTTTTTGTTCACATTTAAACTGTGACCACATATTTGCCTTTGAAACAGAAATAAATTGTTTTATCTGTCGTTTACATTGACTTAAACATCAATGCATCACATTTTTTATCATGATAAGCCATTTTTGAACAGGTTAATACTCCTGCAGGATCAGAACAGAGTGGCACAGTGACGCGTCAGCCTTTTCCACAGGAACACTTTCCGCCATCTGAATTATTAACCAACCTCCAACATGCATTTCTCCTCAGAAGCCAGTTATGACATTTTCAGAGGTGCACACTTAAAGTCCTGTATTTTCTTACAGGTGTAGGTTGCAGACCAAATGATGAGAATGCTTCCTTTATGCCCCACAGATTTATAGACAGACAAGAATTTAATAACAATGTAACTATGAATAATCGCAAAAAAATATGTTCAGTGTGAGAAATATGTATAACAAAAAATAAAACTGCAAATGAGGGAAACCCTAAATATGTTGTTGGTAGGCATAGGTTTCTGCAGCTCAGCCTTGCACTGTAATGCTTTTGTCATGGCTCCATCTACCACAACTGGAGCCATAGCGCCCTCTTGTGACCAAATAAAGGAGCACAAGCAAAAAACTTTCCTAACTCAAACACACCTGATTCAAGTAAACGATTCATCATCAGGCTTCGTCAAAGGTTTGATGGCGAGCTGATCATTTGAATCAGGAGTGTTGGAAGATGGAAATCTAATCATGAAGAGCAGCGTTCCCCCACGATCGGGAAACACTGGTGTAGATCACCATTTGTTTAATAGATTGAGAGTAAAGTTATCTTAACATTTTTAAGTATATCAAGTCCTTTTGTCAGTAGACGCTGCCTGGTACTTGTTGAAGGATCTCAAGTAGTAAAATAACAATGACACAAGCCATTTAGATTAGCTGTTTTCACAAAAAAGCAGCATTAATGTTTAAAGTAATTACTTTTTGCATCGTCCACAAATTCAGCCCAACTTGATTATTCTGGCATGAAGTCACAAGACACTTCTCTTCCTCCTGAATGTTTGATAAAGTGTTGTGAACTAAAGCAAAGCCCTGTAACATATTATTAAAGACAAATCAGACAGATTTTTCAGCAAGCTGATAATGCAGACAGTTTGGATGTGTTGTTTGACAACAGCAGGAGTAGTAGGCTTCAGTATTCTGTTATGAGTGACACACAAGATCCAGATCTTTATACAAACTGAGCTCTTTGGCTGAGAAAATACAGCTAATGATGCACAGCAGACAATAAATAGCAGAGCTAGAAAGCATTCACCAAATAATAAAATTACAGGAGGAATCACCCAGATGAGTGACGGTGGGATTGCACCAGTGCTTCTGTAGAGGTCTTCTGATGAGGAGGATGTGGGGCTCTGACAGGACAATAACCAAGGACCAAGGTTTAGAAATTCAAAAATTCTTTCTTAATTTTGGCACAACAAGGTTGCTGCTACTTGAAGTGTATTGTTTTAGAGCAAACAAGCAGTGCATTTTGAAGGCAAGTGAGCATCATGCTATTTGTTGGACACAATAAGCATCTGTGAAAATATTCCACTACAAGTAAAAGCCCTGATTTAAAAGTTTTACATAATTAAAAGTATGTAAGTAGCTAAATTTACTTCAGGTATCAAAAGTAAAGGTACTTATTGTACAGTAAAATGGTACTTGTCAGTGTTTTACTGTTTGGATTAATAATACTGCTGAATTAATGTGTATGTAGCATTATACTCCTATAGATGTTTAAGGTTGTTCTAATTTCAACTACTTTATATACTGTTGGGTAGTTGAATCTACAGCAATGCATATCATATCATGCAATCATATTCTATAACACATGTTCCTAGCATTAGTGTCTTGTGAGAACCACTTATCTAAAGAGTACAATTTTCATAATGTTAGAAAACATGAAGATCCTTGAAACACTCGATCCTTCAGTTAATCACAGACGCTCTAAATACATTTGGAAATGCATAGTTTTCATTGGACAGAAAAGGTATAAAAATTGTAATATGAAAAGCAACCAGTAACTCAAGTTTTCGATATTTGCCTCTGAGATGTAGTGGAGTAGAAGTATATGTAGAATGGAAATACACAGTTATAATTACTACATCACAAAAATGGCTCGAGAATTAATTCTATCTTTGTGGGGAACCCTTGATTTGTGAAAGTCTCGCGAGGTTTGCACGTGTCATTATGCAACTTGTACAAACTTATGTTTAAAATGTGACGGCGCTTTAGTCAAAATCGGGGTGAGATAAGACACAGAACACTCATGGATAGGGTCATGAAAAGCTTAATGGTTTGGGTTGAAGTGATAACTCTCGCGAGATCTTTCGTGGATCTGGGGTTCCCATCTAAACACGACCATGGAGACAGTCACTAATGGCTCATAGACAAGCGGCTGTGCGCTGCTCTTTAACCGTTGTTGTAGTGAGATAGATTCACCAAAACAACCGTTAGTCGCCATCCTTTTAGTCTATTCTATTATAAAACCGCAACACGGTGTATGAAATCACTCTTGATTAATATTTGTGTTAATTCCCCCCCATTCATACTTCTTCTTCGCCTAGTTGTTGTGCTCTGAGCCGTTAAAAACTCATTACTGCCCCCCGAGGTCATAGGATGAAAAACACCCACTGGCACTATGGGTTGTAATGACACTCTCAGCTGCAGTGGGTGTTTTCCCGCCAACAGCCACAAGGGGCAACAACGAGCCCCCCAAAACAAACAAGTGACACTGAGGTGAGATTTATACTTTGTCAGACGTGTTTAAAACAAGGGGGGAGTTGTGGGTTTCAGCAGTGAGGATCACTTCCGCGTTCAAAAAGCTGCAGTTCCTCGTCTGCCGCTGGGGGCT